>JAVGVS010000078.1:1601987-1725224 GCA_032718565.1 Distichodus sexfasciatus
GCCTTGTCTTAATACTTAGTCATTTATTTGGAAGTGCATTCATTCTCATCACAAGCCGCATGTACTTTCCTCTATGAAAAACAAACGATTTAGCTGGAGGTTTAGCAATACTGACTCAAGTGACTCACACAACCGGATCAGTTTAGTGAGTGACTCAGAGGGAGCCAAATCCTAAAAAGGAACCAAATATTACAGCTCTATTCAAAATGATTGGATGATGTTTTTATATATATATATATATATATATGTGTGTATGTGTGTATGTATATGCGTATGTATATGTATACATGTGTGTATATGTATATGGATATATGTTTATTGTAGTGTTGTGTTCTTAAGGTATGTTTTTAACTGTGTTTATTTATTTTGTCTTTATTTATTAGTTCGGTTGGTCCAGAGCAACTTGGTAGCACTTCGGGGACAAATAAAGTTTATCCTATCCTTTCCTATCCTATCCTACGCAAACATATACAGACATATTTAAATTATTGCTCGTTGTATGTCAAATCTATTTTCTTTTTTTCCTGAATAAAATAACGAAATAACAATGTGTTGTATTGAAAATTATGACGTTTTTATTTAATTTGGATTGCAGTTGAAGTTCACATAAATACTAAAGGTTCTTCGTTCTACAAGATCATAAACAAAAAGGTGTTCATATTGACAAATCAGACAGTATTTCCATCCTAAAAACTAGCGAACAAGTTTCACGTTTCTGACCCTCTGTAATCGCATATGAATGGGGTGTCACTTTCTGCTGAAACCGCAGTGTAAAGAGGGGCTATTATCATTCTGCAAAGGGCGGGAACAAGGGCCTAATAATGATGTACAGTGGCATGGAGGGGGGTTTCCTTAGTATTGTGACTAAACGGTATTCCAGTAGGTTAATTATAACCAAGAAATCTGTCTTAAAATTAAAATGACCAAATGAAGTAATCTGACTACAGAGACAAGCAAATGGCCCAGAGTGTGACAGTGGTGGAAAAAGTATTAAGGGTGAAGACACATATTCGATTTTTTTTGAAAATGTAATTGGGTAAATATTTAAGCAAATATGATTACCATTAGTTTTGGCACACATTTATAACATGGTTTATCATGCTTTCTCTGGAAAGTGAAACACAACTGAAACCGTACTAGAACTGACAAAAATTATACTGTAAAACATTAAAGAACGGTTATTTAGACATAAAACTCGTTCTCAGCACTGCATATTTTTCCCTATATTTATCTACTGATTTAATCATTTATTTCGGTGCGTAACAAAAATTGAAGGTACCAGGCGTCACTCTGTAAAGGCCACGCAAAATCACTTCGTAACACTGAAAGAAACGTCTTCTTTTAAACAATTGCTCTTGCACCTTTACCTATAGAATACTTAAATAAAAAGTCAAACGCTTGTGTTTGGCATTTGTTTTGGGTTATACATTTTTTATTATTTGGATTAAACACATTACAGGAAGACATGAGACAGGAGAAGCCAGAGTAAACAATTAATGTTGTTTATGTTCCAAACATACATTTGATAGGTGCTGCTAAAGAGAAGAAAGCAGACAGTGGTGGGTCTATTTTTACCAAATTGCACCTGAGGGTATAATTTGCATATGTTTTGACTTGAAAAATACTTGTAGGTAAAAAGCAGGCAGATGTGCAGCTTCTTGACAGTTACCAACATATAGAACATATGAGGGAAGCAGGCACATTCTTTGTCTAGTGCAAGATTTAAAGGTTTATGCCATTTTTATAGTCTTCTTTTAGATCACATTGTAAATTTGGGAAATGCATGACTCTTAACAAAGACAACAATCTAACCAAGTACAAAGCATACACTGGTATTCACTTGCTTAAGCCTCCAACATCTAGAGAATCAGAGATTAAAACTTTAAAATGATACAGAAAAAAGGAGAAAAGTGAAAACAAACAGTGCCACTGCTTAGTTGGAGAGGACTATACAGATGGTATCAGAACATCAGAGATAATCACCCTTCGAATTCAACACACACAGGGACTCAGTTCAGTCCTGTAATGTTTATTTATCCCAACAGAGAGACATCTGTTGAGTGTTTGTGTTTGCACTTAAACTCCTGGGATGAATTCTAGCCACAGGATATCAGGAGGCAGAATGGCATCATCTTTAACCTTGCAGTGTTGATGGTTCAATGATAGTTCAACTTTTTGTCTTCCTCCATCCCTTCTCATAACTGCTGCATTCAAACACCATAAAAAGCATCTTTAAGAGTTGAGGCGGGAAATCCTTTAAAATGGATTCCTCTTTTAATGTTTAAACTAGACCATATGGAAATCCCTCAACATCATATATAACAATTATCTACATTAATAATTTCACGTAGTCTTCATATGAATTATGGAAAGGATGAATCGAACTAAATATGTATTAACATTATCTGCCATATGTTTGTAGATATTCAACTAAATGTTAAAGAATTATCTCTCTCTATTTTACATATCACTCAGTATCACTCAGAGGGAAAACAGCAGACAACCTTGGTTAACAGCGGCATGATAAACCACAATTTATAAACTGGAATCTGAATATGGACAGTGTTCCTGAAAATAGCAGTCATAATCATCATATGTACAAAATAGCGAAATTGGTTGAAATTGGTTTACAGTGAGTAGAATACATTATGGGAGCAGCTGGTGGCGTAACAATAGGGTCTTCGCCCCATGATCAGAAGGCCGCAGATTCGAATCCAGGGCTGGTAAAAGTTACCAATGAGGTACTCATGAGCAAGGTACCGTCCCCAAGCACTGCTTCCTGGGTGCTTGTTAGCTGCCCACTGCTCCTTCATGGATGGGTTAAATGCAGAGGTCACATTTTGTTGTGGTGCAGTGTGTGCTGCGCTGTGGTGTGTTCACGATGACAATCACTCACTTTCACTTTTATAACGGAGTAAAGTATGCAGTACAAAAAATGGCATAACTGTGAAATAACATTGACTGGATGACCCTAATATGAAGAGTTCTGTGGTTTCACACAGCCTTTGGCAGTTAACAGTTCTTTTAGGTTGTACGATACCTATCTATTTGCTCTGCCTATTTACTTAATAGGATCCATCTGAACTCTCTCTCTCTCTCTCTCTCTCTCTCTCAGCTCTTGACAGTCAAAAGCAATCATTATTTGCCCACTCCACAGTTTATCCTCACTGCACTACTGCACCAGGATGTCAGGGAAATTAGATGCAAATGCAGACCGCTTTCCAGGCTTGTCTGGGCATATCACGGCTGCCTTGGGTGTAGGGATTCTTGGTCTTTGCTTCACACTTAACATGGACAAGCATCATCTGCCGGCTCTTGCACATCAACAGGTTGTTAACCACACCGCATCCTATTTGTACAGTGTAACGGTGCTTGTGATGCTGCCCACTGTTTGAACAGTTAGGCCCTTCAGACAAAGCCGGCATATCAAATGAACGACACAACGTGTGAGCCCCGATTACTTGGGGGGTGGGGGGGAAATGTCAATAGAGAAACCGTTTTTTCGCCATGTGCTTTTCTGCTTTTTTTGAGAATTGGACTGTCACGCTGAACGCTTTGTTGGGATGATCGGTGGTGTTTTTGGAGAAGCTTTCCTGGGAAGATGTTATCTTGGCATGGAGTGCTTACAGTGCAAACATGGGATGGTGAGGGTAGTGCACACCCCTATCACCAAGCCTGCTTTAACCATGAGCTCAGCACTCCATTCAGACCTTCTGGCATTCTGCAAGTCTGGCCAAACGTTTGTTATGAATTTATACTGAGCTCAGAATGACACTGCCTTGAAAAACGGAGAGAGGGGGATGAAGCTGGGAGTGGGACAGAGAGAGAGTGAGAGAGAAAGAGAGAGAGAGAAAGAGAAAGAGACAGTGCTAATTAAGGGTAAAGTAAAGTGGCCATAATGTGTTTGTAATATAATAAGGTTACAGGAGCACTTGCCAAGTGGAACGGGCAAATATTTACACTATTAATACAGACTATTATTGCTTCGTTTCCCCCCACTCTTCTGCTAAAGCAGATCTGTTATAGGCCACATCAGGTTGAAACATGTTTTAACACAAACTTGGTGTCGCAAGGGTCATTTAATAAACTGTTACTCAAAATTGTTCAGGATCATCCTCCGGTCAGATGTTCAATTCTGTGTTTTTTTGGAATCAAAAAGTTGAGCTGCATGTAAAATTCAGACATGCTGGAAGTTTTTACAACAGTATCAACAGGTTATATTTTAGAAGACAAGTTGACACTAGACCTTCTAAGATCTTTGTTATCTGTATTTGTTCTATGTGACTGCTACATGTGCCACCATGAACTTAAGAAGTGGTGTAGCTGCCATGAAACATGGGTGAGACAATGCAAAAAAGGGAGCAACATGAGCTAAAAAACTGCTACAGGCCCAGACATTTCCATGCACAAATGCTGAAACACCATATCCAAATCAGTCAACTGATATACTCCCACTCTTTCCCCCCTCTCTATCGCTCTAAACATTTCTAAGAGTTTTTTTCTTTTCATTTTTTCAATCATTTTGTCAAGTTTTGAAGATAAGAACAACACTGTCAGGCAAAGAACCGGGCAAAGAAAGTGTTTTGGACACTTGTAAAGTTATAACTGTGAATTGATGTCAGAATGCAAACACATGCAGCTTTACAGAAAGCCAGTTTGTGGAATGCTGATGAACAGAGCACACAGCATTCCTTCAAACTTTTCTCCCAATGACTTTCCCCCATGCACCTAAATCAAAATGCTACAAATTATTAGAAACTCCCACACCTGGGCGATATTCTGATATATAAAGATCAGGAGTACAATTTGCTTCTTTTGTTTTGAACTGGAGCCATATTACCAATAAATGTTTCCCTAAGCTCGATGACTGATTTAACAGCTTGAGCCCGATCGTCCCCAGTACCGGGGGACAGAACGGGAAGGCTTTAAATAGTCGGTAAACGTAAACAAACATATGCATGCGACACATCAACATCACTGATAGAATCTCGTCCAAAAATCTCAAACAACGAATTACACCTAAACATAACACAATTCCAACACCAAACATAAATAAACACAGAACAAAAACACTGCGTAGGTCTACGTGGAAGAAATACGGCTTTACTACTATGGCTAACCATGTTTACCGTATATCATATGAAAGCCGAGACTCTGCAGATTACGCAGATAATATGGTGTTGGATTTTTTTGGCGAACATGATTTGTTTTCATGTTGTGCTGTGTTGCATCTTCGTTTATTCTGACCCCGTAACATGTATGCTGATTCCACAGTAATCTCCCAAGTGTTACCCTTATAATGATACCAAAAGCATAAAAATAGACATTGTGGTTGCTGAGATATACACATTTAATTAATTTAATCTTTTTTAGAGCAAAAATCTGTTAAACTGTCTCAGGGCTTAATAGGTTAATACTAATCAATTAATGTGAATTGTCAAGAGACCATCAAAATGACATTTAATAGACCGAAGTTTTGTCACCAGGGGCAGCACAGTGGCGCAGTGGTTAGCACTGCCGCCTCACAGCGAGAAGGTCCTGGGCTTGATCCCCGGGTCAGGTGTAGGGCCTTTTTTTGTGGAGTTTGCACGCTCTCCCGTGTTTGCGTGGGTTTCCCCTGGGTGCTCGGGTTTCCTCCCACAGTCCCAAAACATGCACTGTAGGTTCATTAACTCTAAATTGGCCCATGAGGTGTGAGTGAGAGTGTGATTATGCGAGTGTGTGTGATCTGCGGTGTGTTGGCATCTGCCCAGAGTTGGTCCCCGCCTTGCCCCGCTAAAATTCCCGGGATAGGCTCCGGTACCCCTGCGACACTAAGCGGACTAAGCGGCTCGAATAATGAACGAATGAATGATTGAATGTTTTGTCACCAACTTTTGTTTCACTTTGCAAACATTTTGCAATTCTTCTGATACTCTCAAGCATGTTTTATCTGAATAAAATAAAATGAGACATGCATAATGTAGTCGACAAATCCCAGAACAAAACCTTTCTATTTAAATGTTTATCCAACTTTGATTAGTAGCGAGCTCTCTTAAACTTTACCCGGCTATGGCCTTAAATTTACTTAATTATCCATAGCCTGTTAACTAAACACTACACACACTGCATTATATCCAATAAATGCTTAAATACAAAATAGATAATGTTCACAAATCTTAACTTACGTTTGTGGCTTAATGTGAAACTTTGTTCTGATACATGTTAAGTGTAAACTTTATTTTCCTTAAGTCTGAATGGGAGCCTTAAACATGCATTATCTTAACCTTATCTTAAGCATTAGCTGTGTGACAATACTCTGCACATGCACACACAACTAAGGTTAGCAGTTATGCTACCAACTACCCTAAACCTCAGAAACCAAAAGCATATCATTTGCTTTTCAAATAAAATCAACCAACCCTCACAAAATTTTCTTGCAAAATTTTCTTCAGTGAATTTCCCTTCTTTTAGAGGACAGTCATTTCCTAGCAACTGTTAGGGAATTGACCCTGCAGTCTGAGGATCGCTGGTTCAAGACCAGGATTGGTAAAGGTACCACTGAGGTACTCATGAGCAAGGTACCATCCTCAAACACTGCTGACAAAAAACCTGCCCACTGCTCCTTCACGGATGGATCAAACGTGCACTATGGTGCACTATGTGCTGTGCTGTGCTGTGTTCACAATGATAAATAATCATTCACTTTCATTTACACACACAGACATGCCTTGCAATCTTTTTGACATGCTCCAATTGACACTCATATTATTATTTCTACCTAATACTATAGCTACACCAAACACTAACCTTAATCTCAGTAACTAAAAGCAAATATTTTGACTGACAGGTTTTTGAGTATATCGCCAGGAGGACAAAGGAGATTCAAACCATCCTCGTTATGAATTAAAATATTGGAATCATAATCATGCTGTAACGTTTCTAGTATCAGTCCTTCTGAAACAAGCGTCGTCTGAAATCCACTGAAATCTGACGAATCTCAGGTTTTTCCCTTTCTTTTAGGTGAACAAACATGTCTTCATCAATCACCAAACACTCACACATTGACTAGTTAGAGTGAGTTTAAAGTCCCTTCTGTGCACACAATAATCCTTTACTTTCTCTGTCTCAACACACACACGCAAAACATCTAGCAAATGACACATGATGCCGAATTGCAGGGACATGATCCCCAAATGCAAGGAAAAGCTCCTAGGACGAGCAACCACATGCTCATGACACACCTGAGAACTTGTCTCAGACGATATTAGCATTCATACTGTCCTGATTTTTTCCTGACTAAACAGAAAGTCTTGTGCATCCTGCCTAAATGTTCCCAGATAAACACTTCCTCTCATGTGAGCTACTGAAGTTGATAGCAGAACAGGTTGCCAGCATGGGCCTCTTCAGAGAACGTGTTTCTCTGCCCAGCCCAGTTAAGCCACTTTTACAGCCCAATCAAGTTCTCAGTCAAACTGAGATTTATAAAACACACAGACTCTATTTTTTCTGGAGGAAAGCGAATTCACAGGGTGCCCATACTGGTTTGAAGAGTCCCTGATGCACTCTTTCTTTTTTGATAGACTCGTTTTTTGACTCAGAAAAGATGGCGTACGGACGGTTCTCTCATTTAGATCGTTGTCGTGCAAAGTTCATGTAAATCAAGTGGATCAATTAGTAAGTGATGAGTGATTAGATATCAGTCAGAACTTAACAGTCATAGAATGCTGCCACTTGCTTTGCTCAAACATAGTCACCACTTCATTAACACGCTGAACTATATGCAGTGGAATATGTGGCATTATAACGTGTGAAAACAGTTTTGCTCAGGGTCTCAAAACCACGAAGCTCTGGTGTGTTAAAGGACCCCTTCACAATTAAAAAAAAAAATAGAGGGAACAGGCCCATGCAAATCACACCTGGATCAGTTAAAATTTGAATTAAAGTTACTCAAATATCACCAGGGGACAAAGGAGATTCAAACCATTCTCATTACGTGAACGTCATAATAAAACGACCTTCCCAAATCATCAAATAAAAAAGTCTGGCATGACACTGGAGCCTGTGGCACTTCTGCAGCAGGGAAGCATTTTCCTTAAGGGAAACGTTATGTTTGCGTGTGGATTCTTTTGTGGTATAAATCAGTGAGCTACACAGCACCAAAAAGGTGACCGTTCCTAGTAAATACTCCTTAGAAAGTGAGAGGGGGTTACACACTCTCAGGTTAACACAATGCAATTCAACTTTATGGTGGCGCACAGCAAAAAATGAGGAGCCCACAGGTCACAAAACAGCACTTAATCTGACATACACACTGTGAGTGTAAGGTGGGGGGTGGGGAGATATGGCACAAAAGCAGACACATAAACCCAAAAGAAAACGTATCAGACGAAGAAACCATGTGATTTTTTTTCCAGGAGCGTGGCAGGTAGGAACATGCAGGAAACAGTTTCACTTGTAACCAAGCCAAAACCTCTACACAGATCTCATTAGCTGCTTCGGAGAGTGGCAAAAGCCACGAAAGGCCCAGAGTACAAGCTCCGGTCTCACCTTCCAGCCTGCACCGCCCATGTGGGTGTAGCGGCTGTAAAAGAAAGGAACTGTCAAGGAGGCTCTAAAAGGAAAACAAGTACATGATAAAGTCTTATAGAAAGCTGCGGTTTGTCTATCAGGCTTTAACTCAGGAGTTCACAGGACATTCAACTCTTGCTGGATGCTGCTATTTAACAATGTCTCCTTGCATGATTCTAAAGAAAGCAAACCATTGCTGGATTATGTCCGCTCATGTCAGTTTGGAATTTCTTAGCATGGCCTCTCCTGATCTGAGTCATCACGGGAAACATGAATGCAGCAAAAAAAATAGTTCTTCCGTCTTCCGTGCAAACTTTACTGTAAAAGCTGAAGAGGTTGGTCACTCTGTACTTTTCAGTAGATTGCTCCAATTGTACAGCAGTGTAGATTTTAAACACTGCAACCCCACATGGGATATGGCATATGACCTGTTATAACACGAAAATAAAAAAGGTGCTTTTCCTCATGAATAATTCATGCATTAGTAAACTGCATAATCGGCAGTACCCGCATAATCAAAAAAGCTCTTATTGGTAAACCGTGTTTGGACAGAGAGGGTTTGAAAAACACAGCTATATTAAGTTAACTATTACATCTTTATTTTAGCTCATAGAAAGCAAAACGTCTCATAACACGATTAGGAAAATTAACTTGTGATGGTCATGTGGAGTTATTGTTGTTTTGTTGGTGGTGAAGATGGAATCTGGAAGTTAAAAGGGTCATAATAAACTATAATAAACTAGTGTAAAGTCATGGTACAAACCGTAGAATCATACCAGATTTGGAAAAATGTAAGTATGCAAAGGTGGTGGTGGTCTAGTGGATAGGATACTCACTTGCCTCTGGACCAAGAGGTTGAGGATTCGAATCCCACCTCCTGAACTACCATCATTGGGTCCCTGAGCAAGACCCCCCCAGAAATGGAAGCTGCTCCGGATAAGAGCATCTGCTAAATGGTGTAAATTTCGTTCCATGTTGTACTTTTATGACTATGTACAGTATGTGGAAAATAAACAAATCTTTATTATTGTATCTTAATCGTCCCTTACTTAAATGTGCATTACACTAAGTAATCCTAATTTTCTATTGAGAATGCCTACGAATGACAGTGCTACAACAAGAACAGCAGTTGTCTGGTTTACAGGCTCTAGTTAGAATAACATTCAAAGTTTTTCTCTGCAATTCTGTAACCAGTTCAGCCCATTAACCAATTTACTGAAATTTATATATAATCTTTTGATATGTTTAAGGCCATTACCTCTGCCAATATATAGTAAGGCCAGCTAATGTACTGCTATATATTAGTTTCTTAGTTAGTCTGGGGTTCAGGTGCGCACATGCTAGTGTAAATAAATAAACTGCAATTCTTAAAAATGTTATGACAAAATATTAGGACAACCACATTATTTACCGGATGTTAAACCCTTCAAACTTAGGTATTTTTTGAACTCCAGCGTCCAGCGTTACAGTTTGATTGTGACGAGAAGAAGGATTGCCGAGCAGCTTAGCAAAAAGCACCTCCAAAATGTTTCCCAAATGACAGAGAAAAACAAATAGGTTTCTGTTGAAGCTGAGCCAACTCTTTCCCCCTGAAGGGAGGGACGTAGAAGATGTGTGGTAATAACTCTAAGGGCATTATTCCACATGTAATGAATCATCATCTTAACAACAGGACACCTAAAGCAACTTAAATGATTTTAAATCCCGGGTGAGGATAGATGATGGTGTTGCATTTGATGCATTATTTTAATGTAGTATGTTTTATGGATTGTATAATGTAATAATAGTATCCTGCTTCCAGGACTGTGATGATCATCAGAATCTTATTCTCAAATAAAATGTTACATTTTTATTTATTATTTATATAAATAATATTCTTAAATAATATGCATTTAAACATGACTGCAAAAGGCAGTAAACATGTAGATTCCTGTGAAACAGTACTCTTGCAGTATTTTTTTGCCATATCTAGGCACAATATATCGTTTTCAAAGTGCATTTTTATTTGGACCTAGGGGACAATTTTCATGCATTTAGAAGAGATGCTAAATCATGGACCTAACTACAGATAAGGACTCATCAAGCACATTTTCCCCCTTTATAATCATTCTATTATTTGACCAATCACACTGTGCGGACCCAGTGCTAGGGACATGAAATCAGAACTCTAAAATTAAAAGGTAATTCTCAGTAACAGCCTGCAGACCTTGCTGTAGTTGTGTAACTTTTACTGAGCTCAGTGTCGGTGACATGTACAGGCGATGTGTCGTGTCTGGGCTTCTGAAAGAGGACACATGTGACTTGTCATCACTTGAGCAATCACAGATAGGAATTTTCAGTCGATGGAAGTAAACCAGTTTGACTTGTCTCGTACTAACCCTTATAAATACTGCTTGGGTAGAGCCTGTCCCAAGATTAAATCAGAATAGCACACTACACTTTCTCATTGATAGCCAATGTTGTGAAATACAAATGATGAGCGACTACATGGAGAGTGAATTGTCTTTGGTGGAACACGGTGGTACATCTCAACATCATTTCCCTTCTTCAAAATGGCCACCATAATTCTTAATATAAAAAAACCTCCGAAATTATTCATTTTGCTTATTAACAAAGGGGAAGATGGTTGGTTTATTTTTGTGGGGCATATTTGGCCAACATGATAGGAATCAGCACTTCTCTGAGATTACAAAGTGCAAGGTGAAAACTCCAGCAGTCAGGTGGAGGTTATTTCGAATAAACTGTAGTTCCAATAATTGTCCACTAGATGGAAGAATTAACGCATTTTTGTCCCAGTGTCGCATATTTGCATATTTTATTTGTTTACAGTTCTGATCCTTTTAATAATTTATTCTGATTAGAATTTAATCAAAAGTGAATATGTACATTTTCTAGTGTATGAATAAATTCTGCGACTTCTTGTTTGTGACTGGAAAATTATACCCCAGCACCTGACCAGAGCACTGTTTTGATTTTGTGACTA
This sequence comes from Distichodus sexfasciatus, assembly GCA_032718565.1. Classification (NCBI taxonomy): domain Eukaryota; kingdom Metazoa; phylum Chordata; class Actinopteri; order Characiformes; family Distichodontidae; genus Distichodus; species Distichodus sexfasciatus. Next base: position 1,613,521 of record JAVGVS010000078.1, read on the forward strand.
AAATGTTGTAAAACGTCACCTCTCACTAGTCATCTCAGTTGCAGTTATCATTGTAAATATATGATTAGGATTGATAGTGGCCTTGATCAAATATAATTATTCATCAGGAACAAAGCCAGTCTGTCATCAGAGAACATTTGTATACTTCATCTGAATGTCACTTAGGCAGACCTTGCAATGTTGGAAAGTCTCTCAGTACATTTATTCTCACATGGAGTGGAATATTTTACATGCCACTTTTCTATGAAAGGAGAAACACAAAACTGTCCTCTGAAAATCTGACAAAAGGTTTTCATATCTGTCTTTTTGGAATAAATCAGATCCAACCAGCTCCTCTATATATATTTCATTTGCATAAATTGGTCTCTAATTGAAAGTTTTTTTCCTCATTTGCTTCAGATATGATTGTCACCATGGAGACCAACACTGGTGGGTAAATTCTCACCAGACCTGTCACATGTTTCGTAACAGCATAACAGCCACATCACAGCAGTCATGTCTGTTAAAGTGTTATTTAAGAGACCAGGTCTGATATTATAGCTTCATTATCAATATTAGTAATAACCTAAACTGCATATCTGTCAGAGTGTGTGAAGAACAAAGATATTTTCAGTGAACAGCACTTCTGGTTTTGTGTGATCTGTTTCAATCTGAAGTCTGATGTTAATACAGTTACAATAGGTAATATTGAGATTATGCCCAAATTTTAACTGCACTGTAACTATTGCCCTCGTTCTCTTTCCTTCTAGCTCCCTCTTTCTCTTCCTCTCTTTCTCTGGAACAAGTGATGTCATGACTGTGATTCACTACAGGAAGTGAGGGTCCTCCCAAGTCGGGTGTTTACAGGCCATGGTGTCCATGGAAACTGCTGATTTCCAAACAGCGAGACTCCATAAAGAACCAGAGCGAAGGTTAGTTTTGGCAGTTTGGTAGTATTTTCTTATCTGATAAGCACCACTGTATCCAGTTTACCAGTATCATAGTTATTAATGATGATACATTATGGATGATATTAATTATATTAATTATTTTGTGTAAAAGGTTATGCCATTATTATTATTATTATTATTATTATTATTATTATTACAAAATAATTAACATATTGTAAAACAATTAGTATAATATTATTAATATAATCATTATTATCTTTTGAGAACATGAAAAAAGCTCATTAAACATGCTGGAGCAAGTGCTAGATTAGGACTGAATTCTCCATCCCCGGGAGTTAATATTCATTTTTTCTCTTTTCCTTTTGGGTTTATTCTTTTTTCTTTCATTCTTATTTTTGTAAGTCCCTCGTCTGCTGGGGGAGGCCTTTAAGTATCCCCTCTTTAGTACAAAAGGTCTTCTTGTTTGAATCCTTGTTGTAATAACAAAATAATGAGCTGAGATTTAGTCTTTATCTCCCACATGCAACATCAACTTGCAGTTACAAAAGAAGCAGTGGGCTGGCCTGCAGTATTGCTATAGTAACCAGCGAGGACGTGCTTCAACCACGACGATGAAAAGAGGGAGGGAGGAGGGAGAGAAGGAAAGGAGAAAGATAGTAAGACATTGGAAGATGTGGAGAGATCCTAAAGACAGTGAGAGGTGGATTTTAAAAAGCAAATCAAATATTACCCACAAACCATATTTGGGTGACATGCTGACAAATAGCTGCTAACAGTGTCGCATGAGCGATTTGATCCAACAATGACACATAAAAGAGCTTAAAGACAAGAGCTAGACAAGAAATTATGGCAGATGATGAGCAAAATTCATAGCATGTTGGTCTGTGGTGAGCCTCGCTTCAGAGCATGGGGCAGACTGAAAGCATTTGTGTAAAGCAGGACAAAACCCTTCTATGAACTCCATCTGTGTGTCCAGCAGTGAGAAAGAGGGAGAGAGGGAAAGTTGGGGGACTGTGTCAAATGATTCATGAATGAAAAGTCAGCAGGGTGAAATCACAACTGGCCGATTCCACACTGTGGCGTGGATGTGTGTGTGCGAGAGCGAGTGAATATGCATGGACTGGTGTCCCACTCACACATTACCATGATCCCAGATGGGAGTCGTGACTGATGGGGGTGGATGCAAGTCCTCTTATTGTCTCTCATGTAAACAACAGACTGTGCTAGAAATGTGAACATACTCATTTTCAAAAATGATCAAATAGCGTGTCGAACGACTTTATAATTTTATGCATCTGTATAATAACATTCTAGGTTTTACTCAACTATACCTCAGTGAAAACTGAACTCATACAAGATAACAGAGGTCGACCTAGACATGGCTTTAAAGTAAATGGATAACATCAAGTTATTGGGATTGGGATTATTAACAATGATTAAGTGTCCCACCCTACCTTATTGTCATTCTGACCTTTGTGACCTTTGCCTGCCTTCCCAGGCTGCAGGGACACATGAAATCGATAATGAAATCTCCCTCCTGGGGCCATGTAGAAATAGCCCGCTCAGCCACGCGGCTCCGACCTGACGATCAATAACGACAGCTCACACTCGCTGGGTGAAGTGTGAACTCCTCACATCACCAAGAGACAGATAATTGGACTTCTTGATATCTTGGTGCTTCTGGCCTACCGCTCTGTTCAGTTTCAAGTACTCAGTAGCAAAGGCAATCAGACTTGTGAACACACCACAGCACAGCAAATAGTGCACCTTAACAAAATGTGACCTCTGCATTTGACCCATCTCTAAAAGAGTAGTGGGCAGCTAGAGCAGCACACGGTGAGCGGTGTTTGGTGACCTCAGTGGTACTTTTACCAGTCCGGGACTTCAACCTGTGACTTGCTGATCATACGCCTAAGTCCCTAACTGTTACACTACCAACTGCCCCAATTAAGCTGCTATGTAGAACAGAACAAGCTGTACTGGACAATTTGCTCTCCTGAGCTTCTGTAATGATTATGAAGAATGCTGTAAAGCTATTGTACGGTACTCTGTTTTACGTTACAGTGAGTCAACGATTTTTGCAGTCGAGCAGAGTGAGAGAGCCATGACTTGTTTCATCAGGTCTATGGGGATAGACAGCATTAAAGAGCATTAAAGCATGGAACGTTTGTGGCCATGCCCTCCAACACTGTGTGGTTAACATATAGTGAAGAGAAAGGCTGTTCTAGGCTCCATGACTAAAACTCTTTGAACAGAGGTTCAAATAGCCAGGCGTGTTCACAATGCTGCCAAGAATTCTGCTGATTCAGTCTCACGACAGCCAATGGAAAACACCCAAGGAGACACCAATCACGAGACACACCCAAACTGTGCCACAGTTTCTCCAACTCTCAGAGGAATATTCAGCACTGTAATTCTTTGCAATCCCATATTTTTGGAAACTCTGACAATGTGACACCCTCAGGCTACTCACTACAGGGTGTTTATTATACCACATAAAACAGCACAAGCACAAATGTTTGCAGCTTGATTTCAGACTTACATTTTTCAGTGAAGAGAATAATAGTACACACATTATTACTAAAAGGTGATGTTGGAATGATTTGTAATTACTTTCTATGTTAGGAGTAGAAGGTTGTTGTGTCAGAAAATACAGTAAAATAATGCTTAAAATGGCACAAAAAATCTGGGTTTAATGAATAACTTGCAATCTCTTGTCCTCGCTTTCAGGCCCAACTCATTCCAGCCTTTTTTCAGGGAACGTTCTATATCTGACAGCAAAGTGCCGGTTACAGCAAAGCTTGATCTGTGGCCGTTTAACCGTTATTTAGAATTTATGATGTAAGTGCCTCCCTCCATTTTCTCTGCCTTTGCGGAGTATAGTCCTCTACTGTCTTTTGCTCTCCTAGTGCACTGCTGCTGACACAGCACTCAAATAGTTTCCGGTAATCCCTCTCGGGAAGATGTGTGTATGGTATGTGTGGTGTTTGTGTGTAGATGTGTTATGCAAGTCAGAGTTAAAGACAATGTGAATGGGGGATGCAGTTACGAGAAGTGTGTGTGTAAGAGTGTGTGAGTGGGGGTGAGACTGAGAGCGAGAAAGTGTGCGTGAGCGAGAGATGTGGAGGACAAGAAAAGTACTGCAACCTACACGGCACCGTCAGTTAAATCTATAGCTGCTGGTAGGAGGTCGCCCACATGTTGTGTAACAGCACTCCACCTCCACACAACCCGGAGGAGCAGAGCTCAACTCTTTCCTCACTCGGCCTCGCTGGAGCTTCCCACGTGCTTTTAGGCTTGTATTCCCAAAGCAGCGCTACATAAGCACTGCGCCGATCCCTGATCAGTCCAGCTTTTTGAGCTCAGTCGTCCTCATATGAGTCTAGACAAAGAGACAATCTGATCCTGGATAAGAGGTTTTTCTGTGTTTCCATACAAGTATATCTTGGAACTGTATTAAAATTCCGAATACTGGAATAATATTCTGCAATAGAATATTGTTTATGTCGTTTTATGCGGTTGTATAAACTAATTTTATAGCCATATGTGACAAATGTGCTGGCCATAATCGCTCTCTCTCATTCTGACTCTTTCTCTAGATCTCTTTCTCTTTTTATTTATTTCCCTGATCCATATAATTCATCACCAATGTAGTGATGCTACTAACTTAACTACACTTTTCTGCAATTTATCAGTAGCTACGTTTACAATTGAACAATTGAAAAAGAATAACTTACTGGTTTTTCAACTTTCTGATTGGTGTTGTATTGGAAGAAGTGGCATCTGATAGGCTACCATGACCGTGCAGGGCATCATTGCACTGCATCACAGCACGGTCCTGCAAGCTGCGAGATGGAGTCGTAGGGTGGAGTCCACCTTGGCAAAGATGGAAGCAAGATTTTGTGGCTGTGAAATAGCTTTGATGGCAAGCTACTTTTTCCTTGTAACTTGTAGACATTTTTAAGTGAATGGTCATTGTGAACACACCACAGCACAGCCCACAGTGCACCACAACGAAATGTGACCTCTGCATTTGACCCATTCGTGAAGGACCAGTGGGCAGCTGACGTGCGGCACCCAGGGAGCAGTGCTTCAGCACCATTATGCTACCAAATCCAGTGTAATCAGTAAGTAAAATCAGGATTATGTCAATTTATCATGGTAATAAAGAATAATTTGACCATTGTAGCTATGGAATACTATTGTCTTATACCTACAATGCTTTTTAGGAGGAATATAGAGCTCTTGCATGACATTAATAGCATCAAACTGATGATCTCATTTGAGATTTCCATTACCTGTTCTTTCACACATAGCCTAATTATGGTAACTATTCTGTCTAACACCATTGTAATGTTATCTATCCCATTTGCCTTGCCTTCCGTGTCAGTGATTGCTTATCTCATCTGGTCCAAGCTAATGAGCACATAGCTGGCTGAGACTGATGGAGATGGGGGGGGTTTCAAGTGCTATCTGCCTTTACAAACAGCTGTGGGCAAGAACCCAGATCAGCAATGACAGGCAGCTCGACTTGGCGGTGAACGTAGAGCAGCCATTCTGCAGTCGTTCTCATTGTGAACAAGCTGTTACATCATGTCAACACTACATTAACGAGAGGACATGCACGCATGCATGTACGCAAGCGAAACAGATAGCTGGTGCTAAACGTTCCATCCTGTCATCTCTTTCCTATTTCCTATTTCAGTTGCTTGGTATTTAAACTAGCGCCATAGACGAGTTGGTGTCTCATTTTTAAAATGCTTGTCAAAATAAAACCAACTGGTTTATGAATGGTAATGGGCTAGTACCAAGATATTTGGTTCACAGACCAAAAGGTCATGGGTAGGAATCTTTGTATTCGCATTCGTATATAACCCGAAATGCTTTTGATCAGATTTATGCTATATACCTGGCCGGGTAATATCATAATCAAAAAGGTGGTTTACCCAGAGACTCAGCCATTACACTCCGGCTGACTGACCTCTGCGAATTCCCCAAATGTGGGCTTCTCGACTGCATCATTCTTGGCAGTTGGGGGACTGTGTGTGTGCTCTCCTCTGAAATTTTTAGGAGTTGTTGGAAGTCTATCTTTTTCTAATCCAGGACTGGAAAAGGTACCCCTGAAGTACTCATGAGTAAGGTACCGTCCCCAGGCACTGTTCCCTGGGCACTGTCAAATACTGCCAACTGCTCCTGCACATATGGATCAAAACCAATTGTCACATTTTATTGTGGTGCACTGTGTGCTGTGCTGTGGTGTGTTCACAGTGACAAATAATACCTCACCTTATAGTGCTTGGACCCCTCTATTTGCCATTTGCAGCCAGATTTTTAAATATTTAATATAAACATGATTTTACAATCAGTCCTATTATGTTTTATTCAGTATAAATGGAAGGGAATAAACAGATTTTGAGATCAGCATTTTTGTGTACAGCACATAGTGAACATCTTTGGAATCTTCTGAGTGGGTTATTATGCAACGTGTGTTGAATTCATTGCTTCAGGTCATGTGGATAAGGAGCATGCACAAGAAAATCGGAGGCAAGAGATATAGCTGCCAGCAACGACGATCTGCTCATGTTGACTGGTGTAACACAATTAATCTTTGGTAAAGAAATAAGTGCAAAAACACACAAAGAAGCATACATGCACCCACACAGAATAATTTGTGTGTTTCGCTGGAATACAGCGTTTTCTTATATGATTAAGGCCACATTCATGTAAGAAATGGGTTTTATATTAATTTTGTGCTTGTATGAATAGAATAAGAAGTCTACAATATGTATGTTTATGTGTTATATTCATGTGAGCAACATCATTTTCCACTAAAACTAATTTTTGTGTATTACGCTTGTGTCTTGGTGTCTTGTATTGATCTTGCATGACTGAGACAAAACCTAGATATGAATCACAAGCTCATTCATACATCTCTTTTCCATATCGGCAGAGACGATCGAACGCACATCCAAGTTCACAATCTCTCTCTGGTTTGGCTTCAGGCCAACTTAAAGGGCACTTGGTAATTGAATTAATTAGACAGCCAATCACATATTCAGCATGGAAAGACACAAGTGCCTCATCCTTCGTGTCTCCAGCAATTACCCTAATTATGCTAAATCAGGGCAAACGCTGTGTGACGTAATAGAAAAGGCAAATTAAAATAAGGCACAATAGAAAATGAATGCAGGACCAATGCAAATGATAATTTCGGAGAATTAAGGGGGATTGTTTTGAACTATTCGCAGATGAAACTAATGACAGCTTTTGCAGTGTTTGCCTAAAAGGTAAGGCAGATGAAAGACAAAAGGCGACAGGGAGGTTGCACTAGTATATACACTCGAACAGAGGGCTTACAGTAAGTTATGCTCACAGTAATTGAGTGTGATTACAGTGGTGAAAGGGCAAAGAAGTACCGGCGCATAGTAATTACAGCCCACTCACTCCCACACAGACACACACACACATATGGACTAACAGCATAAAGACCACCCCTTACTCATTCAGGAAGACTGCCTACGCAAAATCCCCTATTTCACCAACCCACACATCTGCACTGTTTCCTCCACTACCACCATCACCACCACCACCCACATCTTACTCATGCTAAAGATGCTTTGTGTTAGATATGGAGGCTAATTAGCTCTATAATAGCGTTTTCTCCTCTGCTTTTGTTTTCCTTACAGTGTAAGTCTACAGTGTGGAAGGCCTTGCAGCAGGGGTAGTCTAAAAGGCTCTTAAGTACATGTTGTACACACATCTGAGATACATGACACATTACATGGCAGACATGTAAGCAAATATAATGTTCAGAATGAAAATGTGGAATTTAAAATATTAAAAAAAGAGGATTGGACGAGGGGCACTAAGCCTGTAAGAGCTTTAACTATACTATAAACACATGAATGATGGTCAAAGTAGGTAAATTTATCCAGTGAGATAGGAAAAAATTGAAAGAGAACATGATTCTTCAGTGGACCTCTAGCAAACCCCCCCCCACACACACACACACAGATGACCTGATGACCAAGCCAACGTAGTTACGGAACAGCTGATGAGTTCTTTCTGCGTCAGAAAGCTGATGTGGCCTATTGATCACCCCTAGGGCAGGGAGAAGTGCAGTGAGCCTCTCTCAGGATTGCCTCTCGCTCTGCTGACTTAATTTTATTATTGCAATCTTCTTATCAAATAAATGGGATTATTACCAATTGAATACTTTCATGTACAAATAACCATTATAGCACTGAATGTTTCTGGCATGTAATGTTACTAAAAACGACATTACATGCCATGTGTGCAACTTATGGAAAACATAACATTTAAGTGAGTGTTTATTTGTCATTGTGAACACACCACAGCATAGAACAGCACACATTGCACCACAACAAAATGTGACCAATGCATTTGACCCATCTGTGAAGGAGCAGTGGGCAAGTTTTTAGACGCACCCGGGGAGCAGTGATTGGTGATGGTACCTTGCTCATGAAAAGTCTTGACATGAACTGGCGACCTTCTGACCCTCCAAATCTTTTTGGGACCAGTGAAGCCTTATGAAGAATAAAGAGTCACATATTCAAACCCTCTGGATTCTGCTTTGAGCCATTTATAAGAAGAGCTCATCAATTTACTTTAAAAGTACTTTTTGATAACGTCCTCTCAACTGGACACCATTCAAAAAAGAGTTAAGTGAGTCTCTTGCTTGCCACCTCAATCTCTGCTTCAGTGGGTCCTGAAATACTCTTTGTTTCATGGTTAAACTTATAGGGAAGCCATCCGAACAGAGTGTAAACCTCCTCAAAAAACCAGCAGAAGGTTGAGTCAATGCAATGAATGTGATTAAAATTTAAAAACCCACTCTAGAGGTTGATGAATCAGTGAAATGATAGAGTGCTACAGCTCAAATAAAGTTAAGTGAGTATGAGTGGTAGTGTGAGTGTTTGAATTAGGTCACACTCTCCACACCATTTTGGCTATTGTACATAATTGTTGAGTTGACGTGTTCTGACAAAGTTAGCCCATTTAACTTTGTCTTCTGTCACACCCTAATAGATCTGATTTCTCAAAAAGAGGACATCTGGGCACTCTGAAGCTAGTAATGTGATTTAAAAATGATGTTTGTGGAATTCATTGTTACAGTTCATCTGAATAGCACAGACTTGTGGCATACAGTGAATAATCTCCTGGGGTTTTTCCTGTATTCTGCATGTTTTTGAAAGTGGACAGACTGAGAATTCCTTTGTCTTCCTTTCTGACATAAAATCCCTGCCACCCAGGCGCTGTTGAGGCATGGTCTGATCTGTGCCTTAACAACGCCTCTGTGTGTCTGACAACAGGAAACCCAGCCAACCTGCATGAGTCACTTCATGCTCAAGGCTGCTCTCCTCTCCCTTCATCCCATTCATTCACCAAAATGTTCTAAAGTGACTCATTACAACATTTGACCAGCTTTGTTCAGGTTATTCTTTTCTGACATTTTAATGATGTGTTAATGCCGCACTGACTGACAACACTATGCAGAGAGAATGTAATCTATAAGTAACTAAAAATCAGATATGATCCCCTAATTTTCATATATCATCAGAAAATATTTCTTGTGGTATTTCCAGTATTTCCCAGACGCCCTTTATCAGTCACCTATCAGAGCCAGGTGAGGTCATGGCTGGGGCTGAAGTCAAGTTATGTCTGAATAATGTTTCCACATGTCTGTCAGATCAGCATGACCCACCCTTGGTCTAACCACTTAGAGAAAATTAAAAGTGTGTCTGGGTGCTAGTTCTCCTTTCCTCCAGCTGCAAGGTGTTTAGCTGAAGAAGGAGGCCACTTTTCTGTTTTCTGTCAAAAATGAACATGCCTAAATGTAGGTTAATTTTGCCATGCCAATACTCTCAAACAAGCGTAGAAAATGCTGGAAATCTGTCAAACCCTTTTGTAATCTTAGAAACTATTTTGCAACATATATAAGGAGCTGGTTTAAAAAGGCATGAAAAATCACCCATTTAAGTTCTGTCCTCACCACAACTGGTTGTGGAGTGTGTTATGAGAGACAGATGAACAGTGCTCCAACTTTGGGAATTGTTACAAGTGAGGTCATAAAGATCTTGCCAAAGAAGCTTATTGTAAATCACAGTTTTGCTTTGAATGACATAAACCATGAACACAAATGTTGTTACATTTTTTGCTTCTAATAACAGCTTAAAAATGCTAGTTGAAAAAAAAAAAACAGTCTGTGGAAGAACACAACGTTTTAAAAGTGCTTCACAACACGCAACTCCGTGTGTGTGTGTGTGTGTTTAAAACCCACTGTGGTTTGCGTGTCGTGGAGCACCTTAAAAAAAATGTGGGTTTTAAAGAAACACAACCTGTATGCGTGTGTCGGTAAGTGGGCTACTACAGTCCTTCATGATGCTGATGATGCTGGAGAGACGAGGAGGGGGATCACCATAGCAATGGTGACGTCTTTCCCCTTGCTCTAATTGGAGGAAACCCCGTGCCCACAGTCGGAGCCTTGAGGCCAATCAAACTTGAGCGCTGACGTCCGCCCCCAAGTCGAGCTCAACGCCTATTGGATAACATCTAGCATGGCGGCGCGCGAAAGGAGGGCAACGTGCGTTGTGATTGGTCCGAACCACTGCCGTAGCGCCGCCCTACAAGCAGCGGGTTCGGTTGTTGCTGCCTATTGCATTTTCCCCCATCCATCCAAGTCCAAAGAGGATCAATCTGGCGGAGCGGATATCATCCCATCTCAGGTTAGACGCTATTTATCACGTTTAATCTCCTCATCAGAGTTTCGGAATGCTTGATGATGTATTATTTAACATTTAACAACAGCTGGATTATCGAAGCCGGGAGCTAGATTAGCTAAATTAGGGTAATTGCGCGATCTTAAAACACCCGCCTTTGCAGGCTAACGTTAACTCGGCGGTCAACAATGAAACTGAGCGACTCGCATCGCTGCACGACGTGGAATGAGTGGTGTTATATAATGGCTCCTTTTTTTTTTCCACAGTACGATTCTGTATAATCTGAACATATAAAGTATAAGTAATGATGCCAGTGTAGTAGTATTGCGACGTGAGGCGGCAAATCGAGTCGAGACAATCAGTGAAAGTTAGCTGGTTAGCCGCTTAGCTAAAGAGATGCATTTCACGTTGGGGTTTGTAGAGAAAAATCCGTTATTTGAAATGCAGTGTTTTTGTCTTTTTTTTTTTTTTTTTTTTTACTATAAATTATATGCATATTGTAAAGTTTTTTTTGGAAGAACGAAAACGATACCATTAGAAATATGTAAGCAAGCTCCCGCCGTTCTGAACGGCGTTTTACTGCGTAAGTAGTTCACTCGCCTTAGCTTCTCTATCTGTGAATGTCTGGCCGGATTAGGTGTGGCAGTGAAATGGAGATGTGAGACAAATTATATAATAATAATAATAATAATAATAATAATAATAATAATAATAATAATAATAAAATAGTAATAATAATAATAATACATGTATTGCGATGTGCGCATGCTTTACTACAGGTGCAGTGTCAATTGAGTTAAATCAAACTTTTTGCGGAAGGTTTTGTTCCTTGTTTGTCTTGATTGATATACAAGAAAAGCCATTAGTTCAAGAAAGTTTGAGAGGTTATTTTTAAACCTTTTCTGAATCGCTGTTTCCAGTGCAGACGGGAGTGTCCGTTTAGCTCAGTCGGTATAGCCTGGGACTCTTACTTTTGGGGCAGTTGGTAAAGTAACGTTTTGGGGAGTTCGCCCCGTGATTGAAAGGTCGTCTGTTCGAATCCCGAACCAGCTGAGGTACTCCTGAGCAAGGTACCGTCCCCATGCACTGCTCCCCAGGCGCTTCCCATGTCAGCTGCCCACTGCACCTTTACAGATGGGTCAAATGCAGTCACATTTCGTTGTGGTTTACTGTGGGCTGTGCTGTGGTGTGTTCACAATGACAACCACTCACTTTCACTCCCCCATTCCGTATTTTAAAAAAAATGAATAACCCATGTATTTATATCAATACATATTTATCATTTTCCAATCTTCCTTAAAGCTAATGTTGATCTACCCATCTTTTATTAATTGTTGCTAATTGTGGAAAGATTTTGAGTGTATCCTCCCTACAGAATGAGACATTACGTCCTCTGAACCTTGTTGACTATTTAAGAACCTCTAGATCATTTTTATATTTCGCTTGAGTGTGTAAGCTTAGTTTTAGCCCAGAGCTTCACTGCTAGGTAATGAAGAATACCTGCTGAGTTGCTTGCCAGTGGCCTTGGCTCATTTGGCAAGTTAGATATGTTGTTTCTGTGTTTCATATTAAAGTGAAACTTACTCCTCTATTTTATCCTTTCAGATTTTCGAGAGACTAAAAAGGAGCGCTGTCTACTCTGTAAACCCGAGTAGTCTCTTGAACGTCCCATCAGGCACCTGTGGTTCACAGACTTTTGTTGCGACCAGCAAACAGTATCAAGCACAACCATGGATAGAACGGAGCTTATTCAGAAGGCTAAGCTGGCTGAGCAGGCAGAGCGCTATGACGACATGGCGACATGCATGAAGGAGGTGACCGAGGCAGGGACCGAGCTTTCGAACGAAGAGAGGAACCTTCTGTCCGTCGCCTACAAGAACGTGGTGGGCGCTCGGAGGTCGGCTTGGAGGGTCATATCCAGCATTGAGCAGAAGACTGAGGGGAGTGACAAGAAGCTTCAGCTGGTCAAAGAATATCGAGAGAAGGTGGAGGGTGAACTCAGAGACATCTGCAATGATGTACTGGTGAGTAAATTCTTATGATCATTTGTGTGTTAATATCCCAAATCCAGTCTTCCTGTTCAGTATGGCTTACCTTGGACATTTTACAGTTCATCCGTTCATCTTGGATTTGCTCGATATTGAAAGAGTGTAGTGATTGTACCTGGCAGCAGGCTGTTAAAATTGGATGTTACTGAGTATTTTCACATGCCGACGCTTCTCTCAGGCTATTCCTGTTCCCAGCCTGCATGAACATGCGTCTATTACAAAAGAAGTGTCCTCTTTTTTGTGATGTAAGAGCAGCCCTACTTTTTTCCCTCTCACTTGAGAGTAATGTCTAAATTAAGCAGAGCTCGTCCTTTCTTGCTTTAGGGAAGTAATTTAGCAGTATTATAACATTTGGCATATTAAGTGTTATGGTTCTGTTGTTGTGAGGCTGTGATGGTTCTGAGGCTGTGTCTGTTCTAGAAAAATGCAGTAAATACTGAAAAAGAGCTTCATGTTTTTAACATATTTTCAAAAAAATCCCAGACATTTTAGTTTAGTTTAGCTGCTGTTTCTGTTGCTTGGTTTGCGACCGTGGGGTTAAATGCCACAATTCAGAATTGTGGTCCTTCATTCTATTTTTAGGTCTGCTTCCTCCCCCAAAAGGGAGTGTCTGCCTATATTAGTCTGAGCGTGAAGTATGTTCTTATTCTTTGGAAGTCGTCTTGGCTGTTGCTACCAGAAGGAAGCAGGAAATGATTAAACGTTGTGTTTAAAGCTCTGTTCAGGTGAGCTGGGTGGAGCTGAGCAATGATGACAAAATGGGTGTTGGTTCATTGCAAGTCTTCGGTTTCTTCTGCAAGGATCTTTTGTTTTATTACTATGCCCCACCTCCTCCTTCTAACATCAAATGTTATATTGTATGGTTAAAACATCTGATACATTATTGGCACCATCAACTGTTCTATGACGTGACATGATCCACCAGACTCTTATTGGTTAGTATCATGTAAATTGTAATACTTATTGTGAAGATTAAATGACTTTTTTCAGGTAGGTGTTCAGGTAATATGTCCATCAAAGGAATGCTCCAGTCCAAAATGACAATGTGGCTTATGGTGAATGAAAGCTAAAAGGTAAACTAAAGGATATTACTGGCATAGGTGGCAGAGGTACCGGCTTTTTTAATGCCACCATCTTTTCAATGGCTCAAAGATCTGAAGTTGCCACTTTTTTCGCCTGCATGTCTTTCACAAGGTCAGGGTTGCTCATGTGCTTTCTGGACGTCAGTCACCGAGGGCTCCAGGGTGTGTCCCTGACTCATCCTCATTCAGTGTTGGCTCTGGGAGCAGGCCAGTCCACACCCTCCTCCAGCCCACACAGCCTGCCACATGCCTTCACATCTCATTCATGTGGTTAGAAGTGGACGCAGACTTTCAGCAGAAAGCACTTCAGCATGGCACAACTAGCGCTCTCTCTCTCTCTCATACATATAAATGTGTGTGTGTGTCAGTGTATATTGAAGTGCAGTGTCCTAATGTGGATCATAATGGCTGAATATTAATAGATAATATAAATGCTCAAGGGCCAGTGATTGTTTTATACGCTATTGGGATTCGAACCCCAGATCTTTAACCCAAAACCCAGGTTTTAGTCGCTTAGACACTTAGACCGCCAGTGCCAGTGTGGGGCCTTATAATTTCAGGGATTCATCTACATGTGTTTTGATAAAACTGTTTATTCCAACTTAAGGGTCGTTGACTTAAGTTCAAAGCATGTTTCACACTCCAAAAAAGTTATTGGAAAAACACACTAGAATCATGAAATAAAAAAAGGATTTTTTTCCCCAAATCATGTTATTTAGGTCCTAAATCCTTCACTTTTCTGTCACAGCCTATCACTAAAACGTATTGTAGTGTTTATTTCTTTCTAATATCATTAAACAACAAAGAGGTTTTTTACCATTAGGAATATTTGCATGTGAGGCCTTTGTAATTCTTCAGTGGCGGGTCATTGATGCATATTAATTGCTTATTGGCATTTTACTGCTTCTTGCAGATCTTAGAAGCTTTTGCCCTAAAGTAATGTCCTGTTGAACAGTGCTAGCTGAATTGAAACCTACAGCCTTTAATTTGTCGTTTTTACTCCTGAAAAATATGCAGCACGATAGTCAGTTTGCACATATACTACCATATTTTATTAGGTAGTCTCTTTTAGACTGTAGTTCCTCCCCTTTGTCTTTACAATGGATTCCAATGCGTGCCATGTCAGTTTTCACAGAATTCCATGAATGCAAAGAATGATGTAAGGCTCAGGGCCAAGCCGCCTGGACCTTACTGTGCAGAGAGGCAAGATGGAACAGGCATGAATATGTAACGCCTCTTTTCCTCCGTGAAGGCTTTTGTGACTGTGTGCATCTGCTTTAACACTCAGGCCAGATGTTAATGGAAATGCATTGCTAGGATGTTTTTCCACAGTGTCGGCAGGCTAATGAAGTGATAGAGTGTCTTATTGGGGCTAATTTGGATTTGATTCACATCAGCGTGCCTCTTGGTCTCCGAGTTCAGTTTTTCTCTTTTGTGTTGAATTTGTATTTACTTTAATGACGCATATAGACGTCAGTCTTATTTATTATTCTTATTTCCAATATTATTGCTATTTAAAATATCATATTTTTGGAAATGTTGACATATTTTGGCACTTGTTAATATATAATTTAACACCATAAATCAACAGCATATTCAATCAGGATGTGTAATGTCACGGTATTGTTGAAAAATTCATTTTTCTTTCCTTTTCTGTATTTCTTGTTTTGACAAGTGACCTGAGCTAATTAATACTTGATGGCAGGGCTGCAGGATTAGTGCACAATGTGAATAATTGGTTTATTGTAAAGGTCGACTGATATTTGTTTTTCAGGGCCGATATCAATGCAGATTATTGCTAGTTAACGTGACTGATAACAAATATTTGGAACCAATATGGAAAAAAAAAAAGAAAATCTGTGAGAATTTTATAAACTCCAAGCTCAGCTGAATCTCTCCTTCTCAGAGCCTTACAATGCGCTTGTGTGTGAGTGTAGTGTCAGTGACAGGCATCTCTAGTAGGAATGGATAACTGATTCCAAGTGCTATTTTTTCAAGCTAATGATAATAAGAGCACTAGGACATCTGTGAGATTTTTTTTCTCTTTTTTTATCATCAGTCGCTGGTGGAAGACAGCATTAGTTAGCTAAATTAATTAATCCATTAGAAAGAAGATCACACGGTCTTTTGCCCCTGCTCATGTTTAATTAGCGCATCCTGTCCCTGTTGAGGTGTTGATGGTATCACATTGCGTGTTGTGATGACAGACTTGTAGTCAGCTAAAATTCTACGACCACCAACAATGATCGTTGTAGGCAGCGAATGCTCAGACTTTATGTTGAGGTTTCGCGTTGCTTCAGGGCTGGCCATTTTTCTGCAGGAAAAAGAAGGTGAAACGCTAAACTCTTGCTGGTAAGTCATCTACTAGTTTCCGGGGGACATTTGAGCTGGGGGTTGCATTAGTTGCATCGGTTAATCTCGTATTTAACAGGCCCCTTAAGTGATTGGTTTTTGCTGTTTGTTTCTTGCAGGCCTGTACAGAGGCAGATACATAGAACTGCGTCTAGAATCTAGAATGGAGCCATGAAATAATTTCATGAGATAAATAGGTTGGGATGCAATAACACACACTGCAAGACTCTTGGCCACGGCATAATATAAAGCTCTGGAAAACGTTGTGACCACTCCGTTTCCATCTCCATTTTAAGATCTGCATTACTATATCTAAGGCAACCTTTCCATGTGCGGTGTTTGTTGTATACCAACACCAAAAATGCGTGAAAATATAATGTAAAAATCTGATTGGCTGAACCAAATCTCACAAAATGAGCAAAGATTTGGGGTTCATTGGCTAAAAAGATCCTGCTTCATTTGGATAAAACAAGTAAATAATAAAATGGATTTCATATAAATCTTCCTAATACTTGTCAAATATGTGCAGTTTCAAGTATCCCAGTCTTGTATTAGTTATTAACCCTTACCTTTTTCTACAAATGACATTGTTTTTGTTTGGAATTTGGAACCAAATGTAATTTTACAAGGCCACATAGTGACATGGTAAAACAAGAGATACTGACTTTTTCATGCGCTCGCTAATATTTTTTTCAGAGCTATATTTGCACAGTGAGATGAAATGGAAGGCAGTTCTTAACAAAAGCATAAATTAAGAGCAAGTTGTTGAAGCATGTAATGTAATTATTGGAATGAAGATGAGAAAAGGCATCCATTTGGAAATGTAATTGTTTGCACTTATGTGCCCCCTAGTGTTTGAATCTTGTAATGACCGCAGTGAAGGAAAATGGTTGCAGATGATTAACTAAGTCTTGTTAGTGGATTAACTGTTGGTCTTCCTCAGGCTTATTGTGACTGTGGTCAGTTTGAACAGAGGAAAAGCGGGTGCAGAATGTTAGCGTTGCGCTGTATACCTGTGCATAGCAGGTGGAGTTTTGCAGCACTTTGTGGGATTGCAGAAGGACAGTGTGTATCTAGATCTGGGTCAGAAGCTGGGTCAAGCGCTGAGGAGGCCAGTTCCTGCCCAGAGCGTTTAGACATCTGCTCTGCAGCCTGTTGGACATCTTTGCACATGTAGTCTCTAGAAGTTAATTGTGTTTATGGAACGATCAGACATGTCCACTTTATTGACGTGATTCTTTGTGCTTTGTTCCACAGGAGCTGCTGAACAAGTATTTAATCGAGAATTCCACAAATCCCGAAAGCAAGGTGTTTTACCTGAAGATGAAGGGAGACTACTACAGATACCTGGCTGAAGTAGCTTCCGGAGACGACAAGAAAAGTAAGTACACAACGGTAGATGGGTGCTATGATCTATAAATACAGTAATTTTTGTTTCGTGACAAGCAGCATAAATCTTGGTATTTTGACGTCCTTTAACACTTTTTTTTGTGTTGTATACAGTTAAGATTGCTGCGCTAAGGCATTTGCAAACATGTCAAATAAATAAGAATAATGACATGGCTTGGTAAGGAAAAAGGAAAACAGCAGACAAACATTTACACACACACAGGCCATGACTGCACATTGTACCCCTGTAAGTAGGTTAGAATGCTACAGTGAAATCTGTTTCCACCAGAAATCCCATAATTGAGCCCCATATCTTTACAAAAGGTCTAGTTGTATTTGGCGAGTGTGTGATGCATGAGAGTTGTTTTTCTTTTTCTGTTTGTGCGAGGGAGCAAGTCAGAGTAGAGAGTGAAAGAAGTGATGTGAGCCCAAATAGAACACGATTTACTTATATTTTGTACCTGCGCTGAAACGTGAACGTGTGACAAGGCTACTTCTTTTCTTCTGTGTCATCAAATAGCAATGAACATTTTGATAATCCTTTAAGTAAGCTTTGTTAGTCAGCATCTTCTTGTAGACACAATCATTCTAATGTCGGGTGACTTTGCCAAGAGCTACAAGCCAGGCTGTGTGTGTGTGCGTGTGTATGTGTGAGTGTGAGTCATGGCCACCAACAAAGGAGACACTCCACTTATTTGGTTCTGGGCAACTGCCATGAGTGTGAAAGTGAGTAATAATTTGTCATTATGAACACACCACTGCCCAGCACACAGTGCACCACAATGAAATGTGACCTTCATTTGACACATCCATGGAGGAGCAGTGGGCAGCTGACATAGTAAGCCCCCAAGGAGCAGTGCTGGGGGACGGTACCTTGCTCATGAGTACCTCAGTGGTACCTTTTCCGGGTCTGGGATTCGAACAGGAGACCTTCGGATCACAGGGCGAATGCTTCTAACCGTTATACTCAGTTTCATGCAGTGTAACTCACAACTATCACCGCCTGAAGTTTGTTTAAATGGCACATTTGAAACAACCAATGTGATGCGTAAAGATAATATGTGACATTTATATGCACTAGATAAAAATACATTAAACGATGCACACAGGTCAGCCACAAAGCTGGTATTCTAAAAGGAACTATTGAGGTCTTAAACGTGTCA
This sequence comes from Distichodus sexfasciatus, assembly GCA_032718565.1. Lineage (NCBI taxonomy): Eukaryota > Metazoa > Chordata > Actinopteri > Characiformes > Distichodontidae > Distichodus > Distichodus sexfasciatus. The sequence continues at coordinate 1,632,185 of JAVGVS010000078.1, forward strand.
GATAAACAGAACTTAGTAAAGGGTATATAAAAGAGGAGGAGAGAAATAAAATGTACAGTTGAAGAGTAAAACCAGCCCTCAAACTAAAAGCAGGGGGAAAATGTTTCGAGATCTTTCATTCCAGACCTTAGGGGTAGTGAGCCTCATTCACCAACATTTCCTCTTTTTTCTCATATTTGTTCATTTAAATAGTATAATGTTATTAACATTGTTGAACTGAAGTAAGATCGAGTTTTGCACAAGCAGGCATGCTCTTCACCATGGGTACATTCTCATCTTAACCTAAGAACAAATCTCAATTAAGAAAACATTGGAATTGAGTTTAAAGCCCTTATTTCTTCATAAAAATGATTGGTGAATGATCAACTCTGCACTTCAGTCTACATTTAGCAACTACTACGAGAAGATGGTCACAGATGAAGAAAAGTTGGTCCTCATATCAATGTAGTAGATTTCATTTCTCCCTTCTTTCTTTGCTCTCCACAGCCACTATAGACAGCTCTCAGGACGCGTACCAGAAAGCATTCGACATCAGCAAGACGGAGATGCAGCCAACGCACCCCATTCGCCTTGGCCTGGCTCTCAACTTCTCTGTTTTCTTCTACGAGATCCTCAACTCGCCAGAGAAGGCCTGCTCCCTCGCCAAACAGGTGCAACCCACTGAGACACCAGAATGAGAGAGAGAGAGAGAGAGAGAGAGCTCTGTTTGTCATTGTTTTAAATGTTGTATTTACTATCCCCCCCTCTCTCTGCAGGCTTTCGATGAAGCCATAGCGGAGCTCGACACACTGAACGAAGAGTCTTATAAAGACAGCACCCTCATCATGCAGCTGCTAAGAGACAATCTCACAGTGAGTGACACTTGTTGGTTGTTCATCCAAAATAATCGGCTGCCATATACTGTGCATATATATATATAGTTGTTGGTATATATCAGTTTCTCATGTCAGTGCCCAGCAACACATGAAAATGTGCAGTGGTGTATGACTCCAGTAAAAGTTCAGTCACCCAGTGTCTAATATTAACAGTGCAGTTCAGTTTTAAAAGTATTTTAGTTTAGCTTTCACAAGAATAGGTTAGATAAAGTAAAGCCCTTTTACTTTGCTCACTTTTGAAATGTGATCCCTTCTCAAACTCATTTAACCCTAAAAAGGAATGTGGACCAGCCATCACAGGAACATGCTGGGGCGTGTTGTGTGATTTTCAGGTTTAGGATTTTGTACCATCGAGTAAAAGACTGTAGGTGGCAATATCGCCTCCTCTAAACGTTTCCAGAAAAACATGGCAAGTTTTTTTTTTTCTTCCCATTGTAAAAGACAGAATTGTGGAGCAAAATGTAAAGAAATTACATTTTGGAATTGCACCTGGGTGAAAAGTACTTTCTCTAGAACTGTAGCCATGTAGAGAGTGAACATTTCTTATATTCTTACTCAGCCTAAATGCTAAGTACTCAAATAATTTTAAAGTACAGTAGCAAAGTACAGTTCTTCAAGTACTCTACACCACTGCAAACCGGATAGCATTTTTGCATAAAAAAGTGTGTGTGTGTGCGTGGAATAACTATTAGACTTACACTTCCTAGTAGTGAATGTTCTGTCTTGAGTTTACATCTTAAATACTGATATTAGAAAACATGAATATTTATTTCCAGTTATTATGGGCAATGAAGTGCATAATTCGGCATAGTTTTAGTTGTTAAATTAAATGGTTAGTCCAGTGGTAAATTATGCTGGAAAAGGATGAGGAATTTAGCTAAGCATTCCTGTTTGCGGGCCAAGAATAAAAGCCAGAAATGTGTATACTGTTATAACTAGTGATTATTATAACCTCAGTATATTAATGAGTTCTTATTGTTGTTATTTCTCTTATTTATCTAGTTATGGACGTCTGACAACACAACAGATGAGGGAGAAGGAGGCGAAGGAGGAGAAAACTAAGTCTCCTGGCCCTTCAGATGGGGAAAGCACAAAAAAACACAAACCTTTTTACACATCTTCATTCCTTATCGCCCAAACCTAAAAACCCTAGCAAAGACAAACATTGTCATTCAAGAGCTGTTTATGAAAACAAGAGTCCCATCACTTGGTCTTTTCACAGTGCAGCTTTTGGATGAGGAACAATTAATTATTCATCAATTAGGGAGAGGGATTTAAGTTCCTCAAATTGTCGTCCATCCTGCCTTTTTGTCTCGTGCTGTCTCCACTGTAGAAAAGTAAGACTAGCTTCATTTTATACCGACGTAATCTTAAAATTTAGTACAAAACCAAAAAAAGACGAAAAAGATTAAGGATGTGTATTTCATTAGATATTTTTTCCAAGTGATACGTCTAAGACTTGTTGCAGGGATATTTAAAACTTGCATAATAGTTTAACAACCTACACAAATACACCTCTCATGGTTGTCTGTTATTGCACCTCAGTACTCACTGAAGTGTGTGGTCAGTCTCATTTCTAATATTCTTACACAGGAGCAAAACTGTCAGGACTCGCATATATTGAATTAAAGAATTTTAATGCATTTCATGATTATAATAAATAAATAACCCAGTAGATTTGGTTTAAGTGTGTGGACACTGTCAGATAGTCTTCAGTGTGTTTGATAAAGTATTTACTCAATGTCCGTTATTCAAAATGCCACTAACATTGCTGTGGTCACTTTTACTCGTAGCCGTTCTTAAGGGGGAATACTCCCAAAAAGTTTGGGGACAGAACTGAAAATTTGAATTAAGTTAGACTATTGATCATGCAGAATAATTTGTAGGGGTAATGCCAATCTCACAGCGTGTTCAGCAGGGCATAATGCCGCACAACTTCTAGTTAGAGCCGAGTTTAATAGTTCAGAGTTGCTTCTTTAGTGTACGTGAGCATGTGTGATCTGTTCTTGGTATCTCCGCAGCGTATCACAGCTGAACATGGCCAAGTTAACTGGCGATTTTACAGTTTGGTGATTTCACTGTTTTGACGTGCTTTCACGTGCCAGTGTGGCCCTAATACACATTTCACTAAAAAGCATGAACGGAAGCGACGTGGAAGCAGCATTTTGGCACTTAAGAACTAAAAGTGGTTTTTGGAAGTTTAAGAAGTTTTGGCCCACGTTTGTCTTCTTGCAGTGGGATCAGATGCAACCCCAGGGTCCAGGTTAGAACATTTCTTTGCAGATTTGTGCACATGTGAGGGTGTGTGGTTGTTCATTGAGTGCCAGAAAAGATTTGGACCACTATTGTGTTTTGCTAATCATTTGTTGTACTCTCCAAAATGCCTCGTGGAAATGTTTTATGCCCTGTGTAACACTTAAGTATCATGAATAAAAATGACATTTTATAAACCCAGTTTTGTCTGACATTTGTGCGTTTGAAGCTGGAGCATGAGAGAAAGAATTTTATTTAAATGGAGGACACATTTTAATAATTACTCAGTATTTACAGAAATGCTGATCTTAATGATCTCAATAATTGTATTTACACATTTCTTCATTGGTGGTGGGGTTTTTTTATTCCAGCACCATCTGTGGGGCTTATTTGCAGCAATACTTTACTACAATTAGCTCCAAAATCTGAGGCCCTCATTGAAAGTCTGGAATGTTCATTTAACTTTAGGTCACTAGTCAAATAACAATGTCGAGCAAAAACAGTTCACCAATCACCTGACCCATGTAATGATCAGGAAAGCAAAAGTGAACGCTGCATCAGGAGAAAAGTAACCATGTAGTGTCACCGCAGATACAAAATTAGCTTAAAACAAATGTGGATTTAGCGAATACTAAGAAATTCTGAAACCCATGTCCAGGTTTTAGTTCCATTTTATTTTATAACTTCAAGCATGCAAACCATGTGATTTTGTTACTACTAGGAAAACTGGTTCAGACACGTCATATCTAGTCCATTTTTTCACTTGTTTTTCATGGTATGTTTGGGCACTAAACTTTTAAAAATCCAAAACAGCTTGGCATATATGTTGTTAACACCATATAATACTTAAAAAATAATAATAGTTAAGCTACTAAAATCCCTTTCACATAGTATATTTTTCTATTTTCCTTTTTTATTTAAGGAAAACAGACCCTCTCTTGAGTGGGAATGCAGCGCATAGCCTAGTCTGTCTATTTCAAATATTCCAACCTTCATCGTTGTCAATTTTATGTATTTTTGACAATAAACCATAATTACATTTCCACCACCAGACGGCAGTGTGACAAATCGCTTCTGTAGGTCTGAGATGTGTCATTTCAAAGTTCCTACACATAGTCCATGTCAAATGCCAGACTTTCTCTGTACTCCAATTTTCAGACTTCTTAGACTTCACCGTACAAATAATTACTAATTTATTTAAATGTTATTTGAAAATCCAACTGTTCAATGCACAGCTTTTTATTCAGCAATGCTTCAAATTGTACTGCAGTGCTACTCTGTTAGTGTTTGATGCCGAACTCATTCAAACATAACTGGTGGTCTGCTCCAAAGAATTTAGCTGAATTTTAGGCTACATTTTAGCGGCAAAAGTCTACTTATCCATCCTTTTCATACTTATCCAAACCTGGAAATTACAAAAATCTAATTCCACGGTTATTTAGTTTGGTGGACAGACTGTCTGCAGTATGACAGAAAGGAGGACTTATTTGTGAAAATTGAGCAATATCAAGATTCAGAGCCAAACTGGAGAACCTGAACAATCCAGTTCTTACTGCAAGCACAAATACACTGAAGAATGTTCTCAGAATTTGGAGCTGCTGACTTATACATACTGTGAGCCCGGGCTCATAAACTGATTTTATGTCATTGTGTTATCCTCTCATGACAAAAGATTGGAAAAGCACTGGCTACAAGCTACTTTCAATCAATTTAGACCCCTACTATATAGCTTATTAGGCCACAGCGCCCCCTAAAGAAAGCCTGCTGCATTTACAAGTACAATGAGTTGTAGTCTTATTGCTGTAGAGCTGTCAAAACAGCTTCCCTTGGCTAGCCCCTTATTATTGAATAAAATTAAGAAATATATAGAAAATATAGAAAATCACTGATGTTTGGAATAATGGCATGCTCATGTCCAATGATCACAGATTCACATTTACAGCATTTAGCAGATGCTCTTATACAATGCAACCAAAAGAGGTCACAAGCCAGTGATTCCTTGTGCCGGTCCCAAGTCCAGATAAATGCAGAGGGTTGTGTCAGGAAGGGCATCCCATGTAAAACCTAAGCCAAATCAAACATGCGAATCACAAACAGGGATTTCATACCGGATCGGTCGAGGCCCGGGTTAACAACGACCGCCACTGGTGCTGTTGACCTACAGGGTGCCGGTGGAAATTGGGCTACTGTTGGTCGACGGAGGAGAGTAGGAAGGCGTGTGCGTAGGCAGAGAGAGAAGAGGAAAGGCAAGAGTGTGGAACTGAAAGTAGGGACTTTGAATGTTGGAACTATGACAGGTAAAGCTAGAGAGCTGGTGGACATGATGCAGAGAAGGAAGGTGGATATACTGTGAGTTCAGGAGACCAGGTGGAAAGGTAGCAGGGCTAGAAGCTTAGGAGAAGGGTTTAAGTTGTTCTACACTGGTGGAGATGGAAAGAGAAATGGAGTAGGAGTTATCCTGAAGGAGGAGTTTGTTAGGAACGTTCTGGAAGTGAACAGAGTGTCAGGTAGGCTGATGAGTCTCAAGCTTGAAGTTGAAGGAGTAATGATCAATGTTGTTAGTGGTTATGCCCCACAGGTAGGATGTGAGCTAGAAGAGAAGCAGAATTTCTGGAGTGAGCTAGATGATTTGATGCAGCATATCCTCAGAGTTGAGAGAGTAGTAATTGGTGCAGACTTTAACGGACATGTTGGTGAAGGGAACAGAGGTGATGAGGAAGTGATGGCCAGGTATCCATGAGAGGAACGAAGAGGGACAGATGGTGGTAGACTTTGCGAAAAGGATGGAAATGGCTGCTGTGAATACTTTCTTCCAGAAGAGGCAGAAACATAGGGTGACTTATAAGAGTGGAGGGAGGAGCACACAGGTGGACTACATCTTATGTAGACGTAATTTGAAGGAGATTAGTGACTGCAAGGTAGTGGTAGGTGAGAGTGTAGCGAGACAGCATAGGACGGTGGTCTGTAGGATGAAACTGATGGTGAGGAAGATGAAGAGAACAAAGGTGGAGCAGAGGACCAGGTGGTGGAAGCTGAAAAAAGAAGAGTGTTGCGAGGTTTTCAGGGAGGAGTTGAGACAGACTCTTAGTGGCCAGGAGGTGCTCCCAGATGATTGGACAGATACAGCTAATGTGATTAGGGAGTGTATGTAATGTAGAGTAGAAGAGGTGACTGTTGTGGATCAGGAAGTAGCTGAGATTAGTAAGGATGAAGTGAGGAAGGCTTTGAAGAGGATGAAGAGGGGAAAGGCAGTTGGCCCTGATGACATACCTGTGAAGGTATGGAAGTGTCTAGGAGAGGTGGCAGTTGAGTTTTTGACTAGGTTGTTCAACAAGATCTTGATGAGTGAGAAGATGCCTGAGGAATGGAGGAAAAGTGTTCTGGTGCCGCTTTTTAAGAACAAGAGAGACGTACAGGATTGTGGCAACTACAGAGGAATAAAGCTAATGAGTCATACAATGAAGCTTTGGGAGAGTGGTGGAAGCTAGGCTTAGGTCAGAAATGAGCATCTGTGAGCAGCAGTACGGTTTCATGCCAAGAAAGAGTACTACAGATGCTATTTTTGCTTTAAGGATGCTGATGGAGAAGTACAGAGATGGTCAGAGGGAGCTGCATTGTGTCTTTGTAGATTTAGAGAAAGCATATGACAGGGTGCCGAGAGAGGAGCTGTGGTATTGCATGAGGAGGTCTGGAGTGGCAGAGAAGTATGTTAGAGTGGTGCAGGACCTGTATGAGAGCTGTGAAACAGCAGTGAGATGTGCTGTAGGAGTGACGGAGGAGTTCAAGGTGGAGGTGGGACTGCATCAAGGATCGGCTCTAAGCCCCTTCTTGTTTGCTTTGGTGATGGGCAGGCTGACAGATGATGTTAGACAGGAGTCTCCATGGACTATGATGTTTGCAGATGACATTGTGATCTGCAGTGAGAGCAGGGCGCAGGTAGAGGAAAGGCTAGAGAGGTGGAGATATGTGCTGGAGAAGAGAGGAATGAAGATTAGTTGCAGCAAGACAGAATACATGTGTGTAAATGAGAGGGGCACAAGTGGAACAGTGAAGTTACAGGGAGTAGAAGTAAAGAAGGTAGAGGACTTCAAGTACTTAGGGTCTACGGTCCAAAGCAACGAAGAGAGTGGAAAAGAGGTGAAGAAGCGTGTGCAAGCAGGTTGGAATGGGTGGAGAAAAGTGTCAGGTGTGATGTGTGATAAAAGGGTTTCAGCAAGAATGAAAGGAAAGGTGAGACAGTAGTGAGACCAGCCATGTTGTATGGTTTGGAGACAGTGCCAATGAGGAAAAGACAGGAGGCAGAACTGGAGGTTGCAGAGCTCAAGATGTTGAGGTTCTCTTTGGGGGTAACGAGGATGGATAGGATCAGGAATGAGTTCATCTAAGGGACAGCTCATGTTAGATGTTTTGGTGATAAAGTCAGAGAGGCCAGACTGAGATGGTTTGGACACATCCAGAGGAGAGACAATGAGTATATAGGTAGAAGGATGCTGAGGTTGGAGCCACCAGGCAGGAGGCTGAGAGAAAGACCAAAAAGGAGATTTATGGATGTGTTGAAAGAGGACATGAAGTTAGTTGGTGTGAGGGTAGAGGATGCAGAAGATAGGACTAAATGGAGACAGTTGATTTGCTGTGGCGACCCCTGAAGGGAAAGGCCGAAAGAGGAAGAAGAAGCAGACGCTCTTATCCAGAGCCACTTCCAACAGTGCTTTGTAGCCCACTACTGTTCTTCAATCTGTAAAGCTAGATTTAAAATCAACAACTGTCATTTTAATCAAGTTACAGTCAACTAAGTTATATACTTTAACCAAAAATCATGTTAGAGAAAAGGAGAAGTTAGTGACAACATACATACATGTTGGTGGTTTTTCAACTAGCAATGCAACCAATTAAACTACTCTAAAGGATCACCATTTATTATTTATTCACCGGCTGCCATCAGTCATTGAAAATATCATTCAAATTAATCGTGTTTAGTCATAGACATGTTGTCTGTACATTTCAGTCACAGTTAGGAAACAAACAAAAGTTATGGCAACAAGAAGCAGCTCATGACTCATCGATTTTGATGGCTAAAATATTTTGTGGTCTAATGCATGGAGCCAGCTATCAAATCTAGGTTTAACTAAGTAGGGAGGCACAACGGTATGATTCTCATCTACAATCCTAGAGTCTAGAACAAAAGCATCTGCCAAATACAAGAATACATAAACTATTATAAAAGGTATTGCCTACCTTCCAGAAATGGCAAAACCTGAAATTTTGCATGGAATTTAGAAATTAGTATCAATAACGGGAGCACCAAGATCCTCTTAGTACTAAAAACTGTTCTCTATTGCTTATAACAGCTCGTTTCTGCTGGTCAGCTGTTTTTTTATTACACTTTAATGAATTCTGCCTCCTTTGATTTGTGCTTTTTTAAATCTTACATTTCTTCTTCTTTTTATTATTATTTTTATTACTAAGTTCAGTCAATCGTTCATTCATTCATTATCCAATCGGCTTAATGCCACCTGGGATTGCGGGGGGGCTGGAGCCTATCCCCATAACTATAGGCACAAGGCAAGGATCAACCCTGAGCAAGCGCCAACCCACTGCAGGGCACACACAATCACACTCTCATTCACACCTTACGGGGCCAACTTAAATTCGCCGGTTAATCTATAGTGCATGCCTTTGGACTGTGGGAGGAAACTCACACAAACACGGGGAGAGCATGCAAACTTCACACAGAAAGGCCTCAAGGCCAACCCAGGGATCGAGCACAGGACCTTCTCATTGTGAGGTGGCAGCGCTAACCACCGTGCCACCATGCTGCCCCCAAGCCAAGTTCTCAATCAGGAAATGAATAGAAATTAACTGCCTCCGAAAACAAAGACAAGAACATTCTACATTTTATTGAAGCTTAAAAACAGAGTGAGAAATATCATAGAAACACATAAATCTATATACATCGAGGAGTGTGGGAGAAACTTTCACATGATTTTCTTTTGACCTCAATTTTTAATTTACATTGACAGTCATCCAAGCAAAGAATGTTTTAAAAGCGTTGTCACTGTTAAATTATAATATATATACACGTCTACCATAAAAACTACATGTAAAAATACTCATAAAACAAGCTAAAATTTGATCTCAAAATCCTGGTCAGATCTAGGTGAAGCCAAATTACAGCCTCCAAATATCTCCAGCAAATCTGTGTTAGTCATGAATATCCTAGGTCTGTGCTTTAAAAAAAATGACCCCATGTCAAAAAACAAAAAGGAACTGACCATTTCAAAATAGACTTAAAACCCTGAGTACAGAGTTGCTGAATAACAACCTGACAATGCAAAACACAATGAGAAATCGTTAATGTACACTTACATGGCTCTAAAACTAAAACAAAGGTTTAAATAGGCAGTCATTACTGCTTTATCTCCTTAAAACTGTTTTATTCAAACAAAACGGGGTGTAAAAATGGCTATTAAAAAGCTCAAACCTATTTAACTGAAAGTGGGTGCAAAAACAGAGCATTGGTTTTTAGTCACAGTTGTGCAGTAGCTTTACAAAGCTTCATGATTCCCTAATGTAGTCAAAAAATTTCCTCTAATCTCCCAGATTTAGCTTTCAACAGGCTGTGATACGAGCTGATGAGATCTTTCGACTGTGGAAGGGCAGGGAGAGACACAAAACAGCGCACAAGATGTAGATCTCGGCACAGGTGAAAGGGAATCACATGGGTTTGGTGGTGCTGTTGTACACAAGTTTCTCTGTGTCCTCTATGGGATGCACATAGGCGCCGTTAGCTGCAACGCGCTGGTGCGTCGGCTGCTTCTGCTTCCTCCCTTTCAGGAAGCAGTAACCGATCAAGCCCAGTAAGATCAGGATCGCCAGGGCCAAAACCACAGCTATGCCGATGGAAGCTGAAGCAAAGTCAAAGTTGTGGTGATTAAATTAATAACACATCAGATGATAACAATAATTATAGTCCTAATAATAGTAATAACAATAAAAATATTTTAAAAATAATAAAACTATAGTTTATATTTATTTTTCTATATTTTCTATATTTTTTTACTTTTTGAATTTGTTCTTTTAATGTGTCTAACTTAGCACAGCTCAGCGCACAGTGCACCATAACCAAACGTGACCTCTGCATTTGACCCATCCGTGAAGGAGCAGTGGGCAGCTAACAAGGGCAGCACCCAGGGAGCAGTGCTTGGGGACAGTACCTTGCTCATGAGTACCTCAGTGGTAACTTTACCACTGGATTCGAACCTGCGACCTTCTGATCACGGGACGAACACCCTGCCGTTGTTTATAATTACTGTTTACAGTGTGTCTGATATATTATGCCTTTACAGTATGAATGTCTATTAATTTCTATATATTTTAATTAATTTTATTTCTTGTGATGATCCTTTAACTTGTTCTGTTAAATTCCTTTTTTAATTTGCAGTCTTAGAAATGAATCAGGTTGCATGTATGTGACAAATAATCTTGAATCAACATTTCTGTGATCATACTGATGCTCTAAAGACAGCATTGAGACAAGCTGAATCCGATAACGTCCCACGAAGAGATGCGAGTTTATTGTTTTAGAGATTAAAATCTTGCTTGATCTGTAAATAGGGCTGGTTTCTTGCTCAAGGATTAAGCCTAGTCTTGGACTAAGCCGTAATCCTCGACTGGGAAACTGACCCAAAAAGTGGTAAATGTTGACACGTGAGGTTTGAGAACATTTCTTTAAAAAGAACAATTCAGACCTGACATTTTTTATACGGATATATAATTGATAAGTTGATAAATGTTAAACAATATAAAACTTCTCAGATCGTTTTCAACACTTATTCCTGATACAATTCTCTAATTTCCAGTTGGAGCCCTGATTGATTATTGTTCTCCCTGTGTCACCCTATTTTTAAAGCCTATAAACAATGATATTAGGGACAGATATTAGTGTCTATTTTAGCACGATAACGTGTGTTTAACCCGGGCCTACAAAGCACTTTTTCTGCCATTTGAGTAGTATTTGGGATAACTGCATGTTCTTATGTCCAATGACCACAAATCTGTAACTGCAGCTAAAGGCTTGTCCACACAACGATTTTAGGTGAGTCCGAGAAAGTTTTTGGTCTTTCGTGCACAACACTGGCATTGTTGATGCCCTGAAACAAACTTTTAGGAAAAAACGGGCTAAAAGTTTCACCCTTTTTTTTTCTTTTTTAGGAAAAGTGGAAAAATCTCAAAGTGCCGCCCTCACGTTGTCATATAGATAGTCAAAACACCACTTTTTAAAAAATGATGCCACAGTTCCACATGACCAGAAGAAGAAGAAGGTGTGACAGTACGGATTATACCATTTTAACCCAGTTTTCCTGTTTCCATCTGGATGCGGATATTTCTTGAAATATGTGTATGGACGCGAAACTTTTTGAATCCGCAAAAGAAAAAGAATCGTTGTCGTGTGGCCATAGCCTAAGAAAGTGGATTAAAACAAAACTTAAGTATGCAGTTTATTGGAAACGTACCCATACTTTGGTCCTCTGTTTGTTTCTCGAATTCTCCCCGCCTGTTGTACGCATCGGTTTCTGCAGTGACAGCCAAATGTTTGTACAAACTCAATAGCATCACATTGTATATTTTGCCCTACGCCACAGAAAAATTAAGAAAAACTCACCGGTCACGCCTTTACACGTGCTAAAGCAGGTCTCCTCCGTATCAAAACGGTTATCGTTGCCGTCGCAGCCTCCATAGTTGAAGCGACGGCACTTGCGTTCGTAGGGGTTATAGTACCACAGCGTAAAACTGGCCCGGCAATTCCCAGTGACCGGCAGCTGGGTGCAATGGGCTACAAAGGGAGAGACAAATTTTCAGTTTAAACGGAGAAGAAAGGGAAATAAAAAGAAATATCAACAGTAGAACTCACTCCGAAGTACACAGCAGAAAACTCACCTTTGTCCACGTCCACAGGGATGTTAATCAGCATTTTGAATTTAGAGCTTACTGAATAAAAGAGAAAAAAATTTTTTTAAAAATGGCTGAATACTTGAGGGGGGAAAAAAATGCTGCGCACAGTCACATTTGTTTCAAATTCATTGATGCCACAAAGGAAGTAAAAGCAGGGAACAAAATTGCCATTTAGCCAATGTAACATTTTCGCTTCCATCAGAAGGTAGCACGACTTCCAGTTACCAAGAAAGACCTTTGTCAGGATGTATTTCTGCTATTTGGATTGTACGACGCAAACACCGCTACTTACAGTAGTCACAATTATTCTCGTCGGAGCCGTCACTGCACTGCTTCTCCTGATCACACTCCAGCGCTTTGTCTATGCAGCATCCGTTAGCACAAGTGAACTTGTCGGGTCCGCAGGTCTCTCCACACTGCTGAATGGCTAAAAGACGCAAACATTGGACCTCATTCACTAACCGTTCTTAAGCAGCAATGTCTTAAAACCCACATGCGCAATTTTCATCAAGATTTTGACGTTCACTCTCATTCTTAGGTAACAAACAGTGAAGAGCACTCGCGTGCAAACGTTGCGGGCCTGCTTGTGGGTTTTCTCCCGTTCTAATTGTACAACATTATGCTATTTAAATGACATAATATTGTTGAATGAGACCCAATCTTCGTGTGTTGGACAAAATGATTCATAATAAAGGAGCATACATCGAACAAATCACCTCGAAGGTTTGAAAGATTACTCAAATTTCAAGAGCTTTTATTCATACTGCTCTTAATACCAACAGGAGGATCATGCTGAATTCAAAAACTATACATTGTCAGAGAACCTCTCTTATGAATTTGACAAACCTTCCTGTTATCAAACCCACTGCTATATAAGACTGTTTGTATGTATGCATGTATTTATGTATGTATGTATGTATGTACAGTACTGTGCAAAAGTTTTAGGCAGGTGTGAAAAAATGCTGTAAACAAAGAATGCTTTCAGAAATATAAATAATGATTGTTTATTTTTATCAATTTACAAAATGCAAGGTGAGCAAACAAAAGAAAAATCTAAATCAAATCAATATTTGGTGTTACTACCTTTTGCCTTCAAACCAGCATCAATTCTTATAGGTACACTTGCACAAAGTCAGGGATTTTGTAGGATTATAGTCATTATATTATTTTGTAGGATTATAGGATTATAGATCTGTGGTTAGTTCTCCAAGATGTTTGGAACAACCTACCAGCCGAGTTCCTTCAAAAACTGTGTGCAAGTGTACCTAGAAGAATTGATGCTGTTTTGAAGGCAAAGGGTGGTCACACCAAATATTGATTTGATTTAGATTTCTCTTTTGTTTGCTCACTTTGCATTTTGTAAATTGATAAAAAATAAATGATTAACACTTCCATTTTTGAAAGCGTTCTTTGTTTACAGCATTTTTTCCCACCTGCCTAAAACTTTTGCACAGTACTGTATGTATGCATGCAATGTTTCATTATGCAGTGTTATGAACTTACCAGGAATTTCGATACGGCCGTGTCTCCCTGAAGGATTCGAAACTATTAACATAGAGAACAACTCATAAGTCTTATGTCCCCTTTATAAGACTGCAGGTTAGAATTAACAGCACAAATGACCAACTAGCAGAACATGGCTTGAGTTGCATAAATGTAGGCATATTGCCAAATGAACTAACTTATACAGTCACAAAAGAATAACAGTTACAGCTAGTAGATGCTAGTTTCTCTAGCAACAATACATCGATAAATTGATTCAGCGATCAACAAAACCATAGCATTGATCCAAAAGGAAAACGTCAACACTGTAACTCAGGAATAAAAATGACAGTGATTGTGTAAAATTAGCAGATGATATTCAAGTCTCAATCGCTGGTTCCTGAACTGAACCAAATCAAATTGTACTGATATCAGCAGACATGGAATTGTTCTTTCGGAACGATATAATATCGTAATCTAATGAAACTTGTGATTTACACTCCTAGTTTCTGTTGGTGAACACGGTGATAAAATGACGTCACTAACTAGTAGAAGACAGTAGCACAATGGCTGACTATGATTTTAGTACTAAAAATAAAGAATTAATTATTATTCCACATCCATCTTTTAAAATCACAATATGCAAAGTTTTCAGCATTTGGCAGAGGCTTTTATCCAGAACGACTTGCATTTTCCTAATTACATGGACAGTATCCCTGAGAACAACTTGGGGTTAAGGGTCTTGCTCAGAGATAGGATTCAAACCCACAAACTCAAGACCATAATTGTAGGTTTAACACTGCATGCTAATTTCCTCTCTTTCTAATTCTAGTTTAAAGTGTATATTTTATATTCTATTTATATATTGTTCATTCTATGTGCCTCATTTGTTCTTTGTTCCTTGTTCTTTGTTGTTTACACTGTTAAAGCTGGAGCCATGTCGTCTCGTCTCTCTGTAAACTTGTACAGTATATAGCAGAGATGACCAAGTTTACTTTGAATCTTGGTTCACCATTTGGCAGTGTAAATGGCAAGTAGCACACCACTAGACCACCACCACCCACCCTAATCCTAACAGAACAATTTATAAGCCCTTTTACAAGACATTTGAGAGCGCCTGAAATAAATATGTGAAAAACAAATTTGGCATGAACATCAATCTTTTTCCGATCCTTTTCAAATCTTTCAGTTTTGTTGATTAATCGAAAATGAATGGGAACCAACATTCAGAAACTCTAATCGAAGTGTTCATGATCATTCATCATTTTTGTTCATTTCTGTTAATACTTTTTCCAATGTGTTGTCAGTAAAATACGAGAGCAATAAACAAACAAAACAAAATATTTATTAATTGTAATCAAGGAAAAATGTGTTATTTGAAATCATGATATATTTGAGGTCATATCACCCAGCCCTAGTTGTAATAACACCTTTGGGTGGTGGTCATGTGGTAGAATACTCACCTACGAGCCAAAAGGTCACAGGTTCAAAACCAGCTCCATCCTTCCTATCGCACTATGACCTTTTGGTCAACGAGCAAGATGCTTAACCCCAAGTTTCTCTAGGGAGACTCTCCCTGTAATTATTCACTGTAGGTTGCTCTGGATATAAATGTATTTGTAAATCAAAGTTTGAGTTGTGCTCTACCTGAGACACAAGCATCTTGACATTCCTTCTCGGTGAGGTAGTTGTTGCTGTTCCCTTTACAGCCTCCGTAGGTGAACTTCTCACACTTTTCGGATGCAGCGTTGTAATGCCAGCGGGGATACGCCCCACGGCACACGCCTACTTTCTTAGGCACCAGACAGTGATCTGTGGAAACCAGAAGAAAAGGAACATCATCATTCCAGGGGTGACACAAACGCTGTACATTCTCTAATCAACCACATATATGACACTGCATAATATTTTCAAATATCTGAGTTCTTAATTTCCACATTTTTATACCCTTTTTTCCTTCTCTGTAGCAGTATTTCATGTAAACATATGTTTTGAATAAGGTGTGCACGTGTTCTCTTGCCTGTTATTGTTTTCTATTTGACCAAAACTTGATTGTAAATGGCAGTGGGTTCTCAATTACATTATATTATATAAACATTTATTATATAAATGTAATTAATATTACAAAACAAATACTGTATGTGTTTTGCGGTTTGCAAAATCTGTCAAAAAAAGTTGGGCATCACAAATGAACAGAATTTGATTGTTTTTGCAGTTGCAAACACACAGTCAACAATTAATGCTGTTCCAGCTGTGTGTTTTTCTGATGCAAGTGAAAGATGTGTTTATGCTGTAACATCTGTATTATTTCAACTGTCATCTTATAGGAAAAGACAGTGTCAACTGTCAAAGTGTCAAAGTCAAATGCTTTAAAAAACTAGACATTTGCACAAGTGGTACCATAATTAAAGATGCCAAGGTAGCTAGATGAATCAAAACTGGTATTTCAATAGCTTTTAAGCACAGTGACTTCACATAAAGTCTAAGCTTCACTAAAATGTTTTAAGTAAGATTTCAAGTATATGATGCATGTAGAATGAGAAATTAGGATTAACTGTGGACCCACCACTCAGGTAAATGCAACAGCTGAATATTATTATTAATAAACTGCATGGCTTATGTGTGAGAACCTAAAACTCATCTGAACATGTCTCCAAGCTAGACCATTCCTCATCAAAATAAACGAGCATTTCCTCCTCAAATGACCGATACAACACTGCAATGACAATAACAATTTTTACACTGCCGCCTTATTCGCACAAATATCGAACATTGAATATATAAATAGATAACTGTTATAACCTCTTGCACATCCAGTGTAAAAGTCAATTTCCACTTGTAGGCAATACTGCATCCTAACTGTCTCTCTATCTACTTCTAATTCTAGGTTAAAGTTATATTTATTATTCCATGTCTAGTTTAAAATGTATATTTTGTACTTTATTTATATATTTTTATTCCATGTGCCTTATTTGTTCTCTGTTCCCCATTTCCTACTGCACTGTTAAAACTGGAGCCACGTCGTCTCGTCTCTCTATGTATCTGTACAGTATATAGCAGAGGTGACAAAGTTTACTTTGACTTTGAAAATATACAATGTCTAACTTGGCCACCACCATAAAAATGATTCACAACATGGATCATGAGCCAGGGTGTCCCTTCGCAGAAAGTCCAAGCCTTATCGAAATGTATAAAATAGATTAGACTCAAAGTATTTATAATGAGGGATTAAAATTAAGCAAAGACTCCACTTAAATAAAGTCACCACTCAAGTGTGGTCTCACGGTATGATAAGCATTCATGAACCAAGAGATTGTAGGTTCAAATCCAGCTCTATCCTCCCTCCAACACTACCACCACTGCGTCCCTGAGCAAAACCCTTAGGGTGTTTTCACACTTGGTCCGTTTCAGCCCTCAAAGCGTACTCAGATCGATTAGTCAGCATTTTTTACGTATATGTGAACACGCCAAACGAACTCAGACCGCTCTGAAACGAACCGAACTGAGACCACATCGGGAGGTGTGGCACGGCACGGTTCGGTTCGTTTAACTCACGCCTTATGAACACAAAGCGCTCCTGGTTCGCTTCGACAGTTTTTGTTCAAATTCAAAACTACCCAGAATGCAAAGCAGTAAAGGTCTGACAGCTGACAGCTGGATGAACAGAAAAAGGATTGAGGTCCCATCTGAGCTGAAGTGGACCAGAGAGAGAACTGAGTCCCCTTTCAAATGAATTCACAGTGTGAACATGAGAAGAACCGAGTTCTCTTTCTGTTGCTCCACTTTTTGGACCACTTCTAAAGGACTGAGTTCGGTTCCTTTAAAGAGGACTATATGTGAAAACGCCCTTAATCCCAAGTTGCTTTACAGAGACTGTCCCTGTAACTAGGAAATGTCACTCTGCAGAAGAGCGTCTGATAAATGTCATAAATGTAAATGTGTCTCAGTAAACAATGGGTCTTACAAGATGAGCAACTGTGTTTCTGTTTAAAGCAGAAAGTGGTAAGTGTTAGGGGCCCAGAAGCTAATTTCCCAAAAAAGCATTAGACATGATCAAGCTTTCGCAGACTCACAGAGTTCCCTATTTTAGTTATGTTTGGGTGACGACCAGTTGCTTAACAAGATGAAAGTCCAGCTGAGGAGATAAGAGCTAAAAATGAAAATGTAATAATCAAAACTTGAGAGGAATACCAAACTTGAAACTGACTGTATTCTCCTATAAACCACAGTCTTCCCTGTTCTCTCTGTTTTGTGAGGCATATTTCTGCCACATCCATAAAATTAAGCTAGTGCTTTTTCACTAATGTGTCAATCAAAGAGCTATTATTTGGAGCCTCTGCGTCTCTGACAGATATCAGTGGTTGAAACCATTATTCATGACAAGGGTTTAGTCAAATTAACACTCACCATAAAGGAAGTCATACTTTCTCAACTGAAATAAGAATCTATATTTTAACAGTTCTTAAGGGATCAGTAAATTAATCCTGCGGAAATATTATTCTATCCTAGAAAATCCCAATGGTGTATTTAACAAGGCAGGAAAAAAGTAGTGATACTTAAAAGCTCAGCGCTGTAAAACCAAAAACAACTGTGTGGCCACTAAGTTGGTCAGCTTGAAAACAGAGAGGCATTGTGGTGAATTTTGTCCTAGTTTGTGTTTGCTGCTTGTCATCAAAATCTCAAAAAAGCAGATGTTATAGTTTTTTTTAAGGCAGCTCATCTCTTTTTCATTAAATAATACAACTCTGTGAGCTACAAGTATCAGTGTCTGGCTTTTCTCTCACTCTCGGTTTGTGAAACTCTACCAGAGAACTAGTTGAACCAGTTTCAGTACCCTACAACCTAAAACACAGCACGCACACAATTTCCTTTTCCTTTTAGAAGCTCAGAAATTCTACGTCATTCTACATTCTACATTTTTAAAAAATCTTAATCTGATCCCCAAGGAATTTTAATAAGTGTGTTTAAAATTAAGCTTGTGCCATCAAAATGTAGGATTTCAAAGCAATAATGTCAAATTATCACAGTGATAAAATTAAAAGTGAAATAAGTTCTAGGGCATGAAAATGTCTCTGCCTGTAGCCACTAACCAATAGCCATGAATCATCTCAGGAAGAAACAAATGAACATTATTAGTAAACTGCATGTGTGAGAAACTAAAACTTGTCTGAACAAGTCTCCAAACTAAGCCGTCCCAATCAAAATAAAGAGCTAACTAACTTGGCTACCATCATAGTGATCAAGAAAAATGATCCACAACCATGAATCTAGAAATAACACGGTACTATCACTCAGCATCACAACACTCAGATTTAGTGTAATGCTCATTATGTTTTGACAAAGATAATGCCTTCAAAAATGTAGTCTAATAAATTTCCTCAAAACATTGACATGAAAATCTCTTCTTAGAAGTACTTAGGTCCAGCTGTTCTTTTTTTGGTTAATATTCAGAAACAAATACTCACGGAGTGACTGCTCAGGTGTGAGGACCAAGACCGTGATCACCACTGAACCTGTCTGGCCAGTGTTGTCAGTTACGGTCAGCTTGAACTTGTAGACTCCAGCAGACAAGTTGGACACTGCCACTTCATCTTCAAACTTGGTATTCTGTAAACAAAATGCACATGGGTTGGCACTTAAGGCCTCAAAAATTCACACATGCAGCGATGCTGGAACTCTAATAACAGAGGACAGGGTGGACGTATAGCTGCGTAAACAGGTTCAGAATATGCTATATAATAGCTTTTGAGGTGAAGTTTTTCTTTAAACATTATTTACCAGTACACTGCATTTAATAAGTTAAACTAAACATCAGAGTGCTTATAATCCATGAACCCACTTCATAAATTCCAACCGAATCCTATTGCATTTTTAAACGTTTTCACAGTCATTTGTTGGAATTTCAATACAAGGATCAAGGCTGACTTCCCTGGTATAAACGGGAGAACCTGAAACACTTGGTTCTCAGTGTCTGCCCACCTCCATGACAGCCGTAGGTTTCCCAGACTCCATCGTCCACTTGTATGCCACGATTTTATGATCATCCCTGCTTTCAATGCCGTTAAGAATAACAACTTCATTGGGTTGAACCACTCGGTCCTGCCCTGCAATCGCAACAGGGGCTTGGTCTTCCTCACCTGGCCAACACAAAAAACTTAACATAAGATAATGGTAACATTACCATTACATCAAGGCTAACTGCAGTGAAATCATCAATATCATATACAGCCTAACAAATCAGCTCATGTCTGAGGTATTTTGGCCAACATCCTTCATGAAAAATCCACCAGATAATGGTGGATAGAATAGAAATCCTTTTTTAAAAACATGACCAACAGGAACATACTCCTTCCGCTTTAATTGGAAGCCAAGCAGCCTATTATAGACGTAAAACCAAAGAAGACACATCTGACATTAACAATCTTTTAGATAAGATGGGAGGTTTAGTTTAACCATTTTGGGGCCATTTAAGGAAAGACCTTTTGTTTAAATAAAGAAGTAAAACCATAGACGATACAACCAACACAAGATGGTACTGCTTCTTTTGAAGCCATTTAAGAAAGCTTTGGATCGTTATCAAAATCACATTGTTTTGTTTTTCGTGCTGAAAACTAACCAACTAGTGCAACTAGTAAGGTTTAAAGATCTAAACTCATAACTTAAAGTAATTACATAAAACCATACTTCGAATATTTTATCCATCACAGCGCAAATACCCCTCATGCCACTCGACAGATTCATGAGCATGAATGGAAACTTTTGAGCAGTGGTGGGAAGAGTACTGAATACTTGTACTTAAGTTAAAGTACTGTTACATTGCTGAAATAGAAGTTTAAAACAAAAGAAAGTACTTAAATAAAAGTCCAAAGTACGTTTCTTACATAATACTCCATAATACTCGAGTAAAAGCAACTTTTTAGCCATTGATATTTATTGAATACATTCTGCAGCATTGTTCCACTTCGATATTTATTTATTTACTTGTGTGTGAAGGCAAGTTTTTAAAAGTCTCACAAATGATTGGCCACTTTAACGACTAAAGATCACATATGAACCCAGGATACCATCAGGATGCTGCTCAAACTTTTAAATATTCATTTAAATTGCAGCGGAGAGTTAAAAGTAGTGAAGTAGATCATTTAGTATAATTTGTACCCAAATATAAGATTTAAAAATATACTCATAAAAGTACTTGATTACAGCAACGTGAGTTATTTGTCGTTACTTTGACCCACGCTTTTGAGTGAACTCTCTTGAGATTTCAACTTACGTGGAGTGTTGTCTATAGGGTAACTTCCGAAAACCGAGGTGAGGACGTAGTTGCTAAATCCCTTCTTTCTGACGAACTGACACACTTTCTTTTGCTTGTACAAGCAGTTGAAGAGAAAGCAGGGCTGCTCGGTACCCTCTTGGCTCTCCACCAGCGCCAGGTTGCAGTTGGGGTCCTTACAGCAGGCGCTTACGCAGTCGGTGGCGCGCGAGACCTTCATCGAGGTGAGAAAGGTGGCGCCGTTTGTCACCGACGCGTCCGCGTCGAGCACGAAGTCGGTCTTTCCCTGCGTGAATTTATTCAAACATTGTTCCCCCTCGTCTTGTGCTTCCGAGCCGGTATAAAATAGGATGTGAAGCAGTAAAGTCGCTGCGGTTAACGCATACAGCCGAAAGAGAGTCATCCTGCTTCGAAAACAAACCTGTAAAAATATAAACCACAACAAGACTTCCGGCTTGTAAAACTTAAGAGCCGTTCACCTGTACAAAGAAACTGAAATCGTCGGAGAACTTAGAATAAAGATTTCATTATTTCACGACCTAAATGATTATTCGACGGAGTTCGTCGAGCTCGGAGAGGAAATAAAGGGCCTCGGATAAAGACGGATCTTTAAGTTAACAAAAGAAAATATGAAAGACAGACTTACTGGTAAAGTGGAATTAAAATTATTTTCCTCGCTTAACAGTCTTTGACATCTGATGTTACTACAGTCCTCAAGCTTCAAGCCAGTGTTCAGAGGAAATCACGATGCTGTCCGAAAAAAAAAGTTTCGCTTCTAAAAATGGATGACGTTCTGCTTTCCCCCCACTCTTCAGGTGTGTCCGATACCTGTGGTACAGGAAGTGAAATTCTAAGCCGAAACAACGGGGCCACTCCTCTCCGGCAGGTTTATGCCCTAAGAAACACATTCGAATCTTAGATTTAAATTATGAGAAAAAAGATTTGTATATTTGTTTGCTAAATTATCATTATTATTCGGTCTGTTTTATTTTCATTTGTCCAAAGTAGCAACCGCGGCATCTTGTTTTCTGTAACAAGCATTAACCGACAAGCATTAATGTAGTCCCGCTGTTAAAATATTTGACGTCAGCTGGACTAGTTTATGTACTTAAGTAAAACAAAATTGGAATGCTATATCATTATCAATATATTAGGCATAGAATACTGTATATGTAAGTGTAGATAGTAATAAAATACAACACCATGCCTTTTGACGTTTCTTAGTTTTTGCATTAGTTACATTCTGTTGTACGGCATGACATGTTTATGTAGACTGTCTATTACCAGAAGGTGGCAGTCATAAAACTACGATCATATATCAAACACCCAGTGTGAACCTGTTTGGACAGATAGTTGATATCTCTGATCGGATTCACATGCTGTGCAGTTTGTTGTGTGCTATATATTTTATATTTTTATTAAGTTACATCTCTCTCTCTCTCTCTCTCTCTCTCTCTCTCTCTCTCTCTCTCTCTCGCACACACACACACACAGGCTATGTATTACTATCTTTGTGAGGTCCTTCCATAGACTACCATAATGACTAAAGTACATCATTTTACACCTACACCTAATCCTAACCCTAACCTTAACCTCAGTAATCAAAAGCACATATTTGACCTCTTTTAGTTTCTCAAATAAAACAAGCACATTTTCTATAAAGTCATTTTTCCTCATGGGGACCTCTCAAATGTCCCCACAAAGCCCAGATAAAAGTGATTTTACAATGCGATAAATACATGGCCACACACACACACACACAGACTGGGTAACGCAAGCCCGGTCTGAAGCACTTACACTACTGTCACCTATAATTACTTAATCTAAATATTAGTACACCTATGTACCTAATTTTAAACTTTAACATAGTCTCAGTCATTAATTTCCAATCGTTCGACTCTTTTAGTTTTTAAATAACTACTCAATAAAAAACTCATTTACACAAATGTCTTCACATTGCTACACAAATTTGCCAGATCACAAGCTTTGGGGACAATCAGGTTCTCACAAACACACACACACACACACACACACCATAGAACATTAATGAGTCAGCATAATATGTAATGTGAATATCATTGCAGTGTTAGTCATCTCTTAGGAATTCACTTTGTATTTTCATAGGAATTCACTTTGTATTTTCATAGGAATTCTGTTTTTACACAACACATTTGTCTTAACAGGCATCCCTTTTCCACATGGCAAATTTTGTCTTTAATTGTCTTTTGTCTTTAATTTTGTCTCTTTGTCTTTGTCAGTGACCTTCTAAAATCAACCACACCCTTAGCAAAAAGTAGTATACTTGAAGTTCATTTTATTAAGTATGTTTGAGTATAAGTGTAAGTATAGCAAGTATACTACGGACCATGTACCATTTACCTTCTAGTGTACCAGAAAGTATACTAATTTAGTACTTCTTCAGACTAAATTGGAACATTTTTAAGTTTATAAAAGTATACTTTAAGTATACTTTATAAGGTCATTTTAAGATTACAAAAGTATACTTTTAGACTTTAGTAGACTTTTCTTTATACTTATCAGTATAAGTCAAGTATACTTCACTATACTATTCTTAAGCATATAAAATATAGTATATAAAAAGTAAACTTCAAGTATACTGCCTCAGTTTTAGTATATAATAAGTATACTCGTAGTACACTTGAATAAACTACTTTTTGCTAAGGGCATGATTACTGCTTGATCCCAGAGGTAAATTTTAACAACAACTTAACAGTCTGTTGCACTTATATCCAACCCAACCAATGTAAAATATCCCATAAATTTATCAGTAACTTTAGTTGACTCACTTTTGGTTTTGCAGTATGAAAGAATCCCTAAACTGCAATTCTGTAGCTGGACTGAACTGAATATGGGTTCTAAGATTGATGGATAGTGACATTACTACTGCCACTGGTGTTGGGGCTCTTCCGTCCTGCAGACCCAGAGCAGGAATGAATGAATTTGTTGGCTGTGAAAGCCGAGCTGCCACTGTGCTCAATAATTCAGCATTTGTAACAGACGGTGCATCAGCGGGCAAACCAGCGGACTGATATGCCCTACCAAAACAAAAGAAAAATGAAGCAGCCATTGTTATCGTAATCGGATCTTTTGGGAGTTCCATAGCCGTGCTGTGGCCCATGTCAAGCTCCTTGTTTCTTATTGTGGCAAACTGACATTCAGATGCACCACATTTGTGTTTGAGCAATTTGAAGTGGTGCTTGCCCCTACAAACACTACACAAGTTAAGCATGTTTTGTGAAGATAATATATCTAATAATCTAATATCTCAATAATATATCTTTTTTCCTTGACTGAAATATCATGGCGAAGTCTGTGCACCCACAATGCAGAATTTCCTAAACAGCATAAAAACTGGCTACCAGTGTTAATTTTTCCATTTTACTCTCCTCAAACCACCTGACCGGACTTTTAAGAAACATACAGTAAATGATTACATTTACATTTATTTCATTTAGCAGACACTCATATATAGAGCAACTAACGTTTCTTAATTACAGGTACTGTCTTTCTTGAACAACTTGGGGTTAAGAGACTTGCTCAAGGGACCAACAGTGGTTTTAGATTTCCTGTGGTATTCAAACCCCCAATTTTCTAGTTACCAACACAGTATTTCAGTTACTAAGACCTACTATGTTAGCACCACCCATGATTACATTTCTCTAGTATCATTACAGCTGTTCTGTGAACTATGAGAGTCATAAAAAAGCTCTGCTTTGCTTATCACCATTTACCTTCTACGTATATGGTCTACAGCAGCAATGCTAAAAAGAAATCCAACTACTCAGCTTGACTGGTCTCACCTGTATGATGCTCATTAAAAACAAGTCCAGTCCTGTGCACACCAGCTCAGGTTTTACCTGGAATGAACGTAGTTGGCTAACACTGTCTGTTTTGGCCTGCAGTGTGCTGACAGTACTCATCGACGTCATCTGACATGTCAGCTAACCACATCCTCTCAAGAGGGAGTGATTTTGACACACGCCACATGACGATTCTCTCATCTCTACTTAATCATAACAAGGCAAAGCCTGGTCCATTACTCTCTATTGCTTCCTGGCACAGGATATTAACCCTATATAAAAACACCATTAGCTCTAAGCATTGAAGCCATATTGAATCCTTCCCCTGGTGTTCTGTGGGCACCCGGAGTGAGCAGGGATATTGCAGCAACACACAGTCTTTCCCTCCATTAAGATCTTTAGTGCCTGTATTATATGTGACCTGTAATATGGTGGTTAGAACATAAAGTGCTGGAGTAGTGTGTGTTTCGAAACCAGAGTGGCTTTGCCCTCTGTCACTGGTCTTAAACTTCTAACCTTATCTGTCTCTGTGTGACCTATGCTCTTAAAACACTCTTGAAACACCCTGAGAAAGAAGCACACGCACATACACACAAACTCACACCAGCACAAAAAGCCATCTTTCATTACCACACTCCACAGGGAGCAGGCGGTGAACGTGCAAGTGTGTGTGTATGTGTGTATGTGTGTGAGAGAGGGGGAGAGAGAGAGAGAGAGAGAGAGAGAGAGAGAGAGAGAGAAGACACCCTGTATTAGAGTAAGCAAGAGCAACTGCTCACAGATCCAGGAACAGGGGAAGAGGGAGAGAGCAAGAGAGAGAGAGAGGAGGAGAGAGAGAGACGGCTTCCCGACTTCTCTCTGTGGTTTGTTTGTGGCGGTGGCAGGCATGGCGTCGGAACCAGGCACCCAGTCCAGGGTGATGTTTCAGACCAAAGAGGAGGAACCCCCTCATCGCAAGCTGGGCAAATTAACAGTGAAATACAACCGCAAGGACCTCCAGAGGAGACTGGACATTGAGGAATGGATCGACGGACAGCTGCACCTGCTCTACGACTGTGAGGTAAGGAAGATGAAGGACAGACAGAGAGAGAGAGAGAAAGAAAGAGGTACCAAGTGTGTGTGTGTGTGTGTGTGTGTGTGTATATACGTATTTGTGCTTGTGTGTGTGAGAGAGAAACTGGACACCATCAGCCTACGTTCTTATGAAATGTCGGTAAATTATCCAGCAGAATAAAGGGTGCAGCAGAGATCTGCCAATACCCACAGCGGACAAACACAGCAGAGTTAGACTGTACAGAGCTGGAGCATTTGCAAATGAGCCATTAACTGCCAGTTCCTGAGAGGTCAGCTCAACTACTGCTGTTAAAGTTTAAGGAAAGAGAATTCAGATCTGTATTGTCCTCTATGTGATCCCATGTGTGATCACATCTTATGATTTCTATCCTGTATATCATCACTGCATTTTATGTGCAATTATTGTATCTGCTTCTGAGGTCATACATAGTTTTATTGGGCAGAAATGATGTCACTTTTAAAGGTGCACAAGCGAACCAAATGTAGGGGTTCCTGTTTTTATATTTCTATTTACAGACCATGAAGTCAAAACCTATGGAAGATTGTCCTCTCAGGTAGAAACTGTGCAAAAAAAAAAACTTTAGAACAGCTTATTCTCTCTGCTCCAAATAAGCTGTATCACCCCCAGGGAGATGAAGCTCAGACATTAAAAGCCCCCTGTAGCTACTGTATTTGCAGTTTGAAAACATCTAAGAAGTTGAGAGTTTTGCCATCTCAGTAGGGGTTACCATCTGGATGATCATATCGGCATGACAGCCACAGATTCAGAGAGTATTGGCTGGTGGTTTTTTTGCATCCGATTCCATAAATGCATTTTATAACGTAGTGTAGTCTGATAGTCTGGGTCTTAGAGGTTGGGTCACAGCATCAGCCAAATTTCTATTTGGAGATGAGAGAAGAAAAAACATTTTAATCACATGGTCTGCAGGAATGTGCTCAGCTGTCCCTTGGGATACCATGGCAACAAGGCTCTGGCTGCCACGTGAGACAAGCAAAGCAGTGAGGGAGGACGGGAAGAACCATTACTGATGATGCAAACGAGAAAGACAATAGGGATGACAATTTGTAAATATTTGCTTCCACCTTTTCCTCCTCCAATTTCTAACAGGCCAACAACAGGGAAGATGAAGATGAGACACAAGATCAAATGTAGCAAAAGTAATATACAATGCCCCTAAGAAATGCAGTGCTTAATGTGCTGTGTTATAATCATTGACTTGTGTCTCCTCGAACTCCCACTTCAGCTGATTATCACTGTGCTGTCTACAAATTAGTTGGTGTGCTTGGGCCAATGCCTTTCTGGTGTAGGTAGAGGACTAATGAGAAGAAGACTCAGCTCAGAGCAAATCAGGCAAAACATATAAATGGGAATATGAGAAGAAGGAGAAATTAATCAAACGCATCATGCTACAACCATCTTACTGGTTGATATAAAAGAAACACTACCTGTTTCTCTTTTTCAGAGAAGTTTGTTTACTATAACATAATTTACTGTAATGTAAGAGTTCTTGGATAAAGTTTTAAAAAGAGTGGTTGACACTCAATAAAGTTACTGTTCACCTTTTTTGTGCATATGGATTCCTTTATAAAGTCACCCCAGTCATTCTAGAATGCTAAATTCTTTCCAAATTGAAGGCATTCCAAGTTTGTATTATATTATATTATATTATATTATATTATATTATATTATATTATATTATATTATATTATATTATATTATATTATATTATATTATCATTATATCATTTTTCATAATACACTTTGCCTAAAATATACTAATGATGGCTTTTGGGCTTGATAGTTAATGTTTTGCTGGAACTGACTTTTTAATCTTGTAAAAATTTTACATCTACTGCCATTTTAGAAATACATTTGCAAGATGCATATTCATATAGATCCAAACAGTGTTTCCCATGCATTTGTGAGGAGCATAAAGCTTGGTGAAAAGCAACCGATTTGGTGTGCAAACCTTGGTGAACGTTTGCATATATGTGTGTGTTTCAAATGCACCACCCCACTGCCAAAAAGCCCCAGCTTAAAACCTACATATTATAATAGCTGGTCTTAGCAGGTCTTTGATGGTTTCTTGCTGTTCTAAGCTGGATAAGGTGGATTTCGATGCCAGTACTTACTGACCAATGTTGGATTATGTGAATCCAGCTTCATGACAAAAAATCCCAGAGGCATTTTTGTGGTGGCATAAGATACATAGTCAACATGATGATAATACTAATAGACTTTTTAAATACTTACTTTTTAAAATATTAATTATGAGTTGAAAATGTGTGAAAGAAATACAAATGTTGATATCATGCATGATCTGTGTGCAAACATCAGACGTAGGCAGGCCTTCTGTTGTCTGCAGGCTGTTCAGCCCACACCTGTGTACATGCTGTGTGGTTGTCATCGAGAGGACAGCAGAATGAGATGGGATACCAGTAGGATCCCTTTCAGGCTGATGACTGAGCGGCAGTGCAAACTGCTTGGATGCTACGGTGGCAGGCGGCCAGTGCATTCTCAGCACAGACTGGCCCGTGTTCCCTCAGATTCACACATCTGAGACAAGCCTGAATGGTTTCTAATAAACACATACTGACGCAGCATTACATAAGAGCACAACAACAACTTGTTCCCTCCAGAAGCCGCCTGTTAGGAGAGACTGTGAGGAGAGACTGTGAAGACTTAAGTCAAGTTGAGTCTAACTCACACAACTAGCTTAATATACACTGTTAGATCTTTTAATCTAATATGTTGTGTTTAAATTCCAGTAGTCTGTCATACCAAAATTTATCTATATCAAGTACAGAAAAACTTTATTTATCCTTAAGGAAACTATATATTATTTGTTGAGAACCACTTAAAAAACTTATTTCAGTGACGAATTATATATGACTATTATTATCATCAGCATATATGAATACTGCAAATACAAAGCATCTCTTCCTCAATGCCAAAAGTGTGTTAAGCTGCTATGGATTGATCTTTGGAGACTGCAACTGTTGAGACACTTGGAAAATAGCACAAAGAAAGAATGAGTGGCTGTGTTCAAACTTTTGACCGGTAGAGCAACTGAAGGTCAAAATAACCCTTTGTTTTTTATTCCATGGAGCTCTGTGTTTCCTCCAATCTTCCACAACCGATAAAAGAGCAATTTCAAGATTTTTTTTTTTTATTGAATTCTCCCATGCTATTTGTTGTACTTTGATTTATGCACCAGATAGTATAAAGAGATGCGGAAGATGATGTGCGGAATGCTTCAAAATTCCTGATCCTGCAAAGCTTTAATGGGGCCATAACCTCCTTTTTATAAACTGCTGACTCAGCTGAGCCTTTCCAGTTGGCTAGTATATCATTAAGTCTTTTCATTATATCACCTTGCTATTGATAATGACATTTTTTGTTAATAATGATAAATTTGTCTCTTTATTACATTTCCATATTTCCCATATAAACATACAGTATATCTTTTTATCACTTTCAGAAAAATAAATGCAAGCTTTACCAAAACAAAGACATCTACTCTAAAAATCCGGTTTAGCTGGTCTTTAACTTAAATCTGAAGTGTTAACATTCTTGACTTGCTTTTCCAGCATGAAACCTCCCAAATGAACCACCTTAAAATTTGTGTTAAGGATAAATCAAATAAACAAGGCCAGAATTTCTTTTCTCAGAAAAGCCAAAAAAGAATAATGAAATTTCCTCCACAGACTTCATCTAATCGTGTTTTCTTCTAAAAGCACTTAGCTAGCCAGCTGCTAACAGTGGTAGCCAGAGCAGAGGAGTGGCCACGCGTTTGTCCACATGGTTGGTAAAGTTGCTGAATTTTGCATGGCCTGGCTGAAAGGTTACGCTGGGGTATGCCGATTCTTCCGTGTGGAAGCGTTTACAGTCAGTCCTCTGTGTCACCCACTTAATTATTCATGCTCATCTCTAATGTATGTGGCCACTCATTGGATCTCAGACTTGTTCTGCACATTGCTGACGTCATTGTCATGTCTTAGAAATGAAAATTTCTGATAACAATGGGCCTCATTCACCAATATTTTAGTTGTTGTTTTCTTTAGGTGGTTCTTAAGAAACGTAAGACCTTTAAATAATGTATTATCCAACTGTAGATTTGAATTGCAACAAAATTTACAAAAGAGTGCTCTTCAGCAGTTGCAAGTTTCGTTTTTACCTTGGTGAAAACTGCATGAGTGGGTTTTAAGAATAAATTTCTTCTTAAGAATGGATGGTGAATCAGGCTTCAAGACTTCTTTTCTGCAGAATTCAAAGAGGATATTACTACTGTATGTGAAATCTGAATGTAAGTGGGGGTTTTGTACACCAGCACACCTTTAACCAGCAGTTAAAGGATTCATGTTGCTCCTTGCTCAAGGCATCACAAGGACCTTTCATTATGACAACATATGCAAACAGAAAGTGTAATCCTCAATATCATAAACAGCATTATTGTTGTTGCATGTTTGGTGTGTCTGGGGTCAAAGGGCCATTTTCACAGTCCTCATATCAGAGACTCGTGGTGTTTATAGAATGCCTACAACCTTTGTGCCACAGCAGAACCAACACCCTCTTGGTTTTGTAGCAGGAAGTGCAGAATGATCATGTGGTTGTTAATGGATCTCCTTTGAGCTCCTTTGAGGCCTCCCTGTACTGTGGTTCGGCCTTGTCTTGCCTGCTTGCTCACCCAAACATACAGTTTACAACAAGAACAGGTGAAATGCAAGAAACATCTTTACCTTATGTTAAATCACCAGGACTAAATGAACACATATAAATAAGTTTTGAAAGTGTTTATTTATCCTGAAGAAGGAACATAAAATGTTCCCTACAAAAAAGACATTAGTCAACACTAGAAGGCAGCAAGATAGTCATATTTCCAATATCTAGGAAAATATTTGACTTGTTTACTTATCCTTGTGATATACTCCTACAAGCATTGGAGTCTGACATAATTCATATTGATCCATTTCTAACACCCAAGACTCCATTTCTGTTTTTCCACAAACAGATTAAATGTGGTGTTGGAATAAAGGAACATCTGTGCTGAAAATCATTTTATTGCTATGGAACTGGACTTAATCTGTGTTATGGCTGGATATATATAAATATGAATGGTTATTGATAAGTAGGCTATGTACAGAGTTCAGTAATTTTTTTTTATTACGAATCAAAATACATTTTTACAAAACAAATTAACAAATAAAAAAAATACATATGACATTTTAAAATCTCTCTTTTACCCTCAGGTGGGTGGGCCCAGCTTGTGATAACCCTGGCCCCCATTGGAGTCAGGCCCAATCTGTGCTGTAAAAGAGTCTTACATAGCCTAATTATTAAACAAATACAAAGGAATTAGGAAATATGTTTAATAAGCCTGCATGGCAACTTGAGGAAAATGGATATTCCAATAGCCAGCTCTCTTCTCAATGGCAAATGCAATTGTATTCACTAAAGTGTCTCATCCTATACACTGGACTTATAAATTTGGATTTATAAACATTTACTAACAATGTTGCCATATATAAATCTAAATTGAAAACTCACCTGTATTTACGAGCATTTGGAGAGAACCAAATGTGAAGGTGTTACGCATATTTCTTAAGGACCATATGTTCATTCCTTGAAATAAAATAAAAAATGATAGGAAGACCGTGATTAAAAGCTATCGTTTTGGATGAAAAGCATTATAAAGTTTGAGACATTTCTGACTGAGTCTATAGCTTAGTCAAACCAGAGTCTCTCATTGTCTATGTCTGTGGTAGGAGGCCAAACTGCAGCTTCAGCACTGTCTGTGAGTAATAGAGGAACACTGGAGCATTTCAGAGCTCAGTGGAGCTTCTTTCTGATTGAATCTCTCTCCACTGAGTTAGAGAAGTTGCAGAGTCAGACCTTGCTTGACAGTGAGCACTGCATTAAGTTCACTAAGTGGAAAATGGCCTCATCTCATCTTCATCGACATATAGTAGTAATTGACAACCTCAGATTTTTGTAACAGTAATGTATCAACAATAATCTTGACTAATAATTATCATGCATTATAATAGTAACAATAATTGTAAATACATTGGTTTTCTGTATACCTTGGTTTGAGCAAGAATATACAAACAGTCCCGAAAACACAAATCCCAAATGTGATATGTAGTATTAGTTCGGCTAAGACATGTTTTAACACAACAGTGTTGCCAATTTCATGTATAACCATCAATGGGAAAATATTTGTTTCAGAGTACTTCAGATGAATAGTAACGAAATTTACCTGCAGTTTCAGGAATGAAGTTAGTGAAAGTGACTGATTATTTGTTGTTGCGAACCTTGGGGACAGCACCTTGCTCATGAGTACCTCAGTGGTAACTTTAACTTTAGTAGGAATAAAGTTATTTTTTATATTACTAGATAAAGGTTATTTTATTTTGCCTGTCACATTTCTATAATTGGCCATTCAGTAAAATAAGATCATAATATTAATTGCTGTGGTTGCTTACACTGAATGTGCAAAGCATGATTATTGTTCCAATAATTGTTGAGAGAATGTGTTTCCACACCAGCCCTAACTTTCACCATTGAAACTATTTATACTTCAAATCTGTGCCTTTGTTATGAAGAGTAAATTAATTTCCAGAAATAACCATACCCATATGTTTTGTAAAATGGAAAAGTGAATGGTTGCTTATTTTTATTTATTTCATTGCTTAAGTTGAGGTTCACACTGAATTCTCACAGCATTTTTTGTTTTTCCCACTTCAAAGAGCAAGAAAATGCAGCAAATTAGTCAAAAAAGACTCAGTTAATCATTTTTCGATCAACCAGATAAAAAATCATTTTGCTGTATGTGTGGCTTGAATAAAAATCAATGCTATGTCATTTTGGACTTCATCAGCAATTTCCATTACCATGAGCTTTTTTTTTAATTTAAAATGAGCGCTGTCTGAAAGCAAATCACTGTTTTTCACATCACATCTTGTTTTTCTTTAAAGGAGGAAGAGATTCCTGAGTTAGAGATTGACATTGATGAACTTCTGGAACTCTCAGATGAAGAACAGAGAAACAGGCTACAAGTAGGTTTAAAAGACACCATTACAGAATTGTACATGACAATTTGATTCATGGTCAGTTGGTGCCAGATATTCACATACTCACATCTACTTTATTACAAACATCAAAATACACATACAAGTCTTTTTAGTTAGCAGAAAACACTGGTACACTGGTAAATAAGTTGGAGCAGACTTAATGTAAAGTGCAATTTAATTGAATTTCACATTCATTAAGTCTAAATATCAAAACTCTCGCTGCACTAAACATGAAGTAGTTTACTGAAAATACCTCTCAGGTTAGTATTTTCCCCTGCTTTATACCCCTCTGTTTCAGTTCCTTTCAGAACAGTCTGTTTCTCATTAGTATTCCGAAATACAAATGAGCCGCTACTCCGGAACTGGGGTGTAGACAGCACGGCGAGAGTTTACCTTGAAAATAATCGATATGGCTGCTGCTAACAGATCATCCATACAGCCATACATGTTCTACACAATACTCCGCCGGTAGACTTCTTCATTGTGATTCCTACACTAGCTCTTGTGAGAAATCATGGTGAATCAGGAAGTGCTAGCAGTTCTACCTGGTGGCGGAGGTTCTCAGATTGGAGTGTGGAGTTATTCAAAAGTCCTCTGCTGTGACAAACTTACAGTGTGTACCGCAGTACTGACCTAAATGGATGTCCAAAGAACAGAAAAAGTGATTTTTTTCATAATAAGGGACCTTTAATGAGCAGTAAAGATGCAGTCTTGAAGATATTGCAGTATCTAGCAAATGCATAAACATAAAATAATACACATGGGCTTATGCACAGAATCTTAACTTGTCTTCAAATAACTCTTTTCTACCAGGAGCTTTTGCAAGAATGTGGAAAGCCAAAGGAGGTATGGTGCATATTTATTCTACACGAAAGAAAATTAAAAGCACAATACATTTAAAATATATATATATATATCTTTATGGATTATCTTTATAGCTGGAATCTAATTTAATCTTGTTTGACATTTCTTCAGTCCCTACATTACATTTGAACCTACTGGTAGTTACTCTTTAGGAACCTGCATTTTTCTCTGTCAAATATTTAACTAGTTCTTGGCCACACTTTACTCTTCAAATACATAAGAACAGAGAGAGGAATGTTCAGTACTGTTTCTTTTATTTGGTGTTAAAATGCAATTTCAGGGTGTGGAGGAAAACTGACAACAAGTGAAATGCGAAGATTCCTTCAAAATATCCTCAGTCATAATCTTTCATCTTTAATGTGCCCTTAGGACTTTATCAACGGGTTGCTTTATCGGATGAAGGGTCTTCGCAAGATGTCAGGCCCCCTCAAGAAGTAGTTTTAGGTCAAATTCCACACACAAGATAATGTGAACAACCCCATTCCCAACCTGAAACTTATATTCACTTGTAGAGAATTGAACGTCTGTCTGTCTGTCTGTCTGTCAAACCATGTAAAAAAAAATCCCCTGCGTGAATGGGTCAATAAGGGAGCTGTTCATGAATGTTGTTTTTGAGTATTACTATTTATGTACAGTTCTGACACTTCTTCCAGCAGACATAGAGTTGCATTATAGATACAATTGCATTGTCTATTACTCAATTTTTTGTGAAATGTACATTTTTGTTTGCCTATTTATATATTTTTGTTCTGGAATGCATTGTAAGTGATCATAAAGAATAACTTTTCAAGTCTAGTCTGTTGTTCTTTAACTATGTTGGGTAATCTTTCTTTCCGTCTTGGGTTAGACAAGTACAAGAATAAGTTAAACTGTTACAGCTCCGTCATTTGGGGTAAGGGAATGAAATTAAGCTTTCAAAAAGTCACATTATTTATTTCCCAAGAACAGGGACGGACTTCCTGGTACAACTTGGGGCCCAAGGGTGTTCATGGTCCCAGTGGTAGTACTGACAGTACATATGTCTGCATGGCAGTAGTACTTACTTTTTAGCAAATGTTAACGTTCTAACATAAAACACAAGATAGAAACGTGCACTAAACAAGTTTGTTTGAATGACATTTTAGTTAGGTTGAACATCTACATATATCAGTTTTCTGTCAAATCTTTCTTTTAAGGGTTAAAGTGAAAAGAATTATATGCAGAAAGGATTTCATGAAGCAAGGCTTAATGTTTTCATATTCTGAAATGTCACAGCATCTCAAACGAACTCTTGGTGTCCTGTTTGCTATGACCATGTGAAAGGCTCTCAGATCACACAGAAGGCCACAGGCATTTTCACACAAGTCATTGTCACATCAGCCATTACAGCATTGTGGGTCTATAAATGGGTAACTGTAAGTCTATAAATGGGTAATTGTGCGCAGGACGTCGCAGAGTGACAGCACTGTCGCAGGTTACAACAGTGCATTCTGTGTGTTCAGCTTGTGGTTGTCTGAAAATGTCTCTTGTCTTGTTTCTTGCTTATAGCAGACAGGTGAAAGAAAAGCTCATTTTAGTCATTTTGGGGCCCTCATATAAGAATCTTTTCTTTAAATGTATTCTTATGTAAAATTCTAGGTTTTTCTAAAACTTGTTCTTAAGAAAGACATTTAAATAGTATTTAAATAATTATACACATGTGGAACTGATGAAAACCCACTAACCTTAACCTGATGTTTTGCATAAACATGCATTCAATAACATTTGCATAAGAGTGTTCTTTACAGTTTGCAGATTAGGTTCTTATTTAAGAATAAATAAGAAAACAATGACAAATATTTAGGAAAACTGTGTAAGTGGGTTTTGAATTTTTTTTAAAGAACACCTGGTGAACATGGTCCATGTTTCTAGATTTCACATAAAAGGAAATCACTATAAAAGTAAACATGACTACAGGGAAAGATGTCCATTATTTGTGGATCCATGCACAAACCATCTAGTAAGGAGAAAAAAACCATTCTTGTGAAAGAACAGCATTTTAATGGATCACTTCCTGTAGCTAAGTCCTGTCTATACATCCCTGGAGATGTGGCAGTAATGTGTGCTAATGCTAAAGCACTTCCTTACCACTTAGCCATCAATCTCCCCCTATCTCTTTGGGCTCACAGCAGCAAAGGCAACTCGCTTTCAAATCCTCTTTGTCCGTTTAAGCAACTGAGTGGGCCTTAGAACACGATCACAGTACAATATCATTAAGCATCCAACAAGTACAATGTGGCACCTTGTCAAAAATTCAACAGCCTCAAAGGCCTGACACGAATTACTTGGGGAAACTCAATGTTGTAAAACAATCCTGGATCAGATAAGAGGCTCAGAGAGAGAGATACAGACAAAGAGAGAAAGAAAGAGACACAGGGAGTGGAAGTCTGGGGTTGACTCGGATTGAGTGGACATGACTCATCTGAATGTATTGTTTTAGTCTACAAGAAGGCCACCAGTCAGACAGTTTAAACGCTCCATACAAAACTAGACTTACACACGTCTAGACTTAACGTCAAATGTCAATGTGCGTAAATTGTGCGTTCTGTAATTTTGCATTACAGAACTCTCAACAATTCTTGTCACCCCTTTGGTCAGGTAGCTTTAAGTGACACCAAAAATGGTTATTGCAATAAATGTATTTTGACACTTTGTACAACCATTCCATCCCATCACCACCCACTTGTCTATGGAATCAGATTTGTACCAAAATATTTTCGTAAAACTTCTCCAATGTAAAACAAACAAAAAAAATTCTAAAACGCAAAGATATAAGTGTCAAACAAAAAAAAGAATTCTCAAAAATAAAAAGTATGAGTTGCAAACAAAGTGTTGGTCTTTTGGAAATTGATAACGTGGCCTTTTTCTTCACAGTTTCTTCACACCTCCTCTGTGGGTAAATCTCCTCTGTTAGTACGTCTCCTTTTCTCAGAGGTTTTAGATGAACGCGTGACGGCATATACTAAGAAGTGTAAGTATTGCTTCTGATATATAACAGTTTTGTTAAGTTAAACATAAATTTTGGAGATGTAAGATAGTGTTGCAATACTTACACTTCTTCGTATATGCCGGAGCGCCCGGCAAGTGCCACTGTTGCCGTCACACGTTTGCCTAAAACCTCAGAGAAAAGGAGACGTACTAACAGAGGAGATTTACCCACAGAGGAGGTCTGCAGCCAGACTCTCTTGAAACCTCCCGCCTTCCAGCACTGAACAACTTCCAGGGCACTAAGCCGTCGACCAAAATCCAGTCAGCCAATGGTGGAGAGCCTCTGATAGATTTGTGCCAGAATCGCAAACAAAAAACTAGGCAGCACAAACGCAAAGGCAGCAGTGAGAACACAAGTCTGAGCGTGAAGAGAGAAACACAGGAAACTGTAAAGAAAAGGCCACGTTATCAATTTCCAAAAGACCAACACTTTGTTTGCAACTCATACTTAACTTTTGAGAATTCTTTTTTGGTTTGACACTCATATCTTTGCGTTTTAGAATTATTTTTTTGTTTTACATTGGAGAAGTTTTGCGAAAATATTTTGGCACAAATCTGATTCCATAACTGTCCGGGGTTGGGGTCGCAGAGGTAGCAGCCTCAGGAGAGATGCCTAGACATCCCTCTCCCCAGCCACCTCCACTAGTTCTTCAGGGGGAACCCGAAGCGTTCGCAGACGAGCTGAGAGATATAATCCCTCCAGCGTGTCCTTGGTCTTCCATGGGGCCTCCTCCCTGTCATTAATCATTTTGATTAATGTAAAGATTTCAAAACACCCTCTTTTAGAGAATCTCTCCAGTTTGTCCTTTTTTATTTCGAGGCTGAGGTCAGATAACCATTTTTGTGCTGATTTGGACATATGCTTCTGAACACTGTCCTGCTGGTCCCATAAGTGTTACCCAAGTCAGGTACAACAGGTGGGGAAAATAAACCTTTATGAACTACTTCTATTGTCTTGATGAAATCCTTGACAGTGTTTAGTTTCAGGTCTCAGATTGTCTCATGTGCCCATCTTTTGTTACCACTGAAAAACTCATACCTCTGCAAGTAGGACATGGAGGCCAAAGGAGTGAGTCAGTACTTTTATTAAACTAATAACTTAAACCTAACTCACATTTAATAATTACGTTTTAACCAACAAACCAACATTATTAACCAGTAAGGTGAGATCATATGTGAGAAGAAGCAGAGGTTGAATCCTACTACTACTTACATAATATCAGCTATTAAAAACCAGTTGCTAGTCCATGAAATACGGTGAACATGTTCAGATACAACATGGAAATATCAGTGAATTACCAACATACATTTCAAGACCTTGTGAATGAAACTGTTTTTAAATTGGACATGAACAGCATACATTTAGTAATATAATAGTACAGCACAGTACAAGGCAGATATAAATCCTGTAACTCACCGCAATCAAGCTAGCAGTAGTGCATTGTATTTTGGCTTGGAACTAGCTTTTGCAGGAGACGTGACACATAGATGTGGCTATTGAAGGTAGAGCTTGAAACTGGTGTTTAAAGCACATGGCCAACTTGTCTCTGCAGTTGGCGTAAAGGCAGAAAACAACCAACAACTGGGGGTTATGTTTTCTTCTTGGCCTTTTTCGGGGCTTTGTAACTAGATGTACGATGTTCCTTCCGGTCATATTCATCATGACCTTCCCTGCAAAAAATATAATTGAAAGTGAATGTGAGTGATTGTCATTGTGAACACAGCACAGCACAGCACAGCACACAGTGCACCATAATGAAATGTGACCTCTGCATTTGACCCATCCGTGAAGGAGCAGTGGGCAGCTGACATGGCCAGCGCCCGGGGAACAGTGTTTACCGGTCCGGGATTCAAACGCCAACCTGCCCCGTAACTGTTACACTACCAACTGCCCCAAAATTATTACTTCATTATTAATTAACATATTTACATTTTAAAATTAACTATAAACATAATACATATTTCCTTATTCTTACGTTATTTGTAGTTTGTATTTGTATGTCAATTCTTATTTTTATTTTAGTTTTTGTCTTAAATTGCACAGTAAAAGAGCGGATCAGGATACATTTCACTGCATGTTGTACCTGTATAATTTGCATGTGAAAGAATCTTGAATCTTGAATGTGGGTCAGTGTGCTGCTAATTTATTCTACCTGCCTGCAGTTTGAATTCCCTTTTTGTAAAAGGAAATATGAGAAAAAATATGAGGAAAAGGTGATGCATGGGTCAGGGGTCTGACTCATGCTAAGGAAATTGAGGGGTACAGTGATTAGATCATTATAAACATTCTAAATTAAGGCACGCTGGATCCAATTATATGCTAAGCGATCCTCTAAGTTTATGAAACAATATGTTAAGCAATAAAGTCTGCCGGCAAATTAAAACACTGGAGCTGAGATGTTCTTTTGCCAAAACGAATGAGGACCATTTGTGTCATTTATGTATGGATCTAATTAGCTGTACAGCAATATAACCACTGTATTTTTTGTTTCACGGTGTTCATGTGTTTTTATCCATGTTATGTTGGGAATAAGCGCTTTCAATTTCATCTAATGCACAAAAGGAAGGTATCGATTGCTTTCCATTTAATAACTTACTGTTATCTAGTAACACCTCTTACAATGACTCCTACCTAAAACATCGGCTGCAGTAAAGGTCTCGGTCACATGTGTGGCATCGGATGGTGGCATCCTGATTGCAGATACAGCACCATGGCAGTTCTTCATCATCCTCCTCCTCCTCACTATCAGATCCCTGCAGCATGGCTGAAGTAGCTGCAGGCCTTGATTTAGCAGTCTGAACTCTGGTCTTAAATATTAAAAGTTAAAAATTAAAAGTGCTATAGTTTCATTTCTGGGTAAAGTCTCTAGTGTTTTATGATACATAAGTGATTATAGCAGCCCCAAGTGGCAGGAGGTAAAATTTTACTTTCAATTTGGCTATTTGTGCATAGGAATATTCTAAACAGGTTTGAAACACTAAGAATTTCATCATGAGTTTAAATATTTGTTTTTATTAAAACACTGCTGAAAATGCCTTTTAGCCAAGTGTGTGCATTATCAGCAGTTACTTCTCCAGTGTGACTATATGACAGGAAATAGTTGATGATACATCTGTCCTTATTTTCACCTTACTGGACCATACGGACACACCGCATGTGTGAGACTCAGTAGGTTTCTTACGTTCTTCTTGTTCTTGGGGTTTTCCGTATTTTTTGGCCCACTGTGCTCCAGAGGGATATTATAACCACTGGCCTCATCTAAAGTAGCCTCTTCTGAAAGCTGGAAGTCAAAAATCTTGTTATATAAAAGACATTTAACTGAGTAATGTATTTGACATGGTATTCTAATCAAGCAATTCTAAATATACATTAATATCTTCATTAAGATACAGGTTAATGCACTTTTAAAAAGCAAAATGTAGTGAGTGCATTTGGAGTTCATGATGGAATCGGGTATAAACTGATGCACTTTAATATGTGTTCTGTATTTAAAGCCATACTGACCCTTTTTAAAATCCTGTTAATTGCTTCCTCCTCAGTCTCATCTTCACTGTCTGGTTGTTGGAAATCCGTAATAGTGACTGAAACATGAATAATAATCAGTCACAAACAAAACCATTATCTGGTAATAACGCGAGTAAAAGTAGGCTATATATTTATATGAATGTATGTAGGATTTGCCAAGATGCTAAAATGAAGTATCCAATGAAAAAAATTTATTCAAAATTATACCACAAAAGATTACTCAGTACTAGTAAATATTTGCAGTTAATGATGCATCATATTAATATTGCTAGCACTGTAGGACTGATTCAACCTAGGGACAGCTCAGAAGAGGTCTCTGGAGCTGTGAGGTTACCCTTGTCTGGGTTGTGTCCCTGCAGTACGGCCAGCCTCTTGGCCATCTGAAGGACTTGTTCCTGACTGTGTTCGTCTCGCTTCAGCTCCTCCATGGCCTCAGCCAGCAGACGGCTTTTCTCCTCCTCCATCTGTTTGACTGACAGCTGCTCGTCATCCAGGTTCTCGTCAACAGTCCCAGACTCTCGCTTGTTGAGATCGTTTAGGGGGATCACTGGACACTCCTGGTTCTCTGCGAAACAGATAAATTTGTCAAAATTACAAAGAATTTAAAACTCTTGTGGAGAGCACAGTTCAGAGCAGTAGGTCCCTTTCACCAAGAGCTTCTTACATTTTTTTCTTTAATCTGTTCTTAAGAAAAGTCTACTTTGGATTCCTG
Organism: Distichodus sexfasciatus; assembly: GCA_032718565.1. Classification (NCBI taxonomy): domain Eukaryota; kingdom Metazoa; phylum Chordata; class Actinopteri; order Characiformes; family Distichodontidae; genus Distichodus; species Distichodus sexfasciatus. The sequence continues at coordinate 1,673,093 of JAVGVS010000078.1, forward strand.
ACATATGATTGTTCATATAATGATGAAGGTTTAAATTTAAACACATTTATAATATTAGTTTTAGAAAACCCAATAAGCTAACGTTGCACACAATAAAATTGCCATTAGAGAGCTCTTCAGCATTAGTAGACTCCATTTTTACCTAAGAACAAGTCTCAAGTGAGTTTCTGCCTGAACAGACCCAATTCAACTTGACCTCTTGGCCTGTGTTCTACCTCTTAGTATATTATGAGGTCAATCAGATGTGTTAAAGCAGTGGAAAACACAGCAACACATGCAAACTAAGCGAAAAAGGAAAGGCCCGTGTTTGATAGCTCTGCCCTAAAATAGAGCAGTGAAATAAATACCATCAGGAGAGTGTTGGTTGTCAATGGCAACCTCCTCCGTCATCTGTGTGATTAAGTCACTGGCTTGTTCAGTCTGAGTTCTGGTATCAGGTGGTTGGTGGACCTGCACACATGAGCAGACTCCATGTAGCAAAGAAATAAAAAGCTCAGCAATTCATTGCTTGATAGATTTGCACTTTGCCCATTATAGAAAGCATTCCGTCCAAACGTCCACAAGACTTTGCAATAGAACGTTAAACATGAACTCTCTCCAGAGCTGTACACCGCATAAAAAACCTGACTCATTCCTTTCAAGAACTTTTCACTTACCTGCATTCCAATAAACTGTAAGTCAGAAAGAGTAGTGGCACCAACTTATTCCCTCAAACTGCCTGACTTCTAAACTTCACCGATCAGCTCCATCTCTACTCATATCCACTTTGAATATCTGAACCCTAACATCCTGGAACCTAACTGGGGTGTGACAGTTCTGAAACCAAGCCAAAAAACCAAGATACAATGTCATGGTCTCAGATCGAGGTTCGAGAGAACTGTGATGCTCCCTGCCTCTGCACTGCCCTAAATGCTACCACCATTAAAAATAAGTCATTTTAATTTCACATTGTATACTGCAACAGATAGTGTAAACTGTATATTTGGTTAATATAACACATTACGAGCAAAATTCCACCATTTGCCTGTGGTTTTATTCACATTGTCCCTGCACTATTTGCTGCTTTATGCTGCACCAACACAGCTTTAACAGGTCAAGAACATGAACTGCAATATAACCAAAGACATCCAATGTCATCCAAAGACATTAGTTGCTGGTTTGACATTTACTGGAGGGGGAGCTTGAGAAGGAGGCAGTCTTCCTTGTAAAGCTGCCAGGCGGTCTTCCATCTCTTTGGCTGAAGGCACTGGCTGGTCTGGTGCTTTCAGTGCAGCTAGGCGAGCCTCAATCTCCTTCTCAGATGGGATGGACTCTGTATAGAGCAAAGATGATACTTGCTGAGCTCATGCATGACAAATCTGAACTACGCTGCTGTCCTTTGCACACACATACTTGGCATTTTTTCCTCTCTGAGCTTCTGAAGTCTCTGAGCTATTGCCTGGTCCTCCTTGCTTAAGCCCTTGGTCAAAACAGGAGCTGATGTGATGTTCTTGCCATTCCCCACTTTCACATGCTGATGTTGAGCTTGTTTGGCTTCAAGAGCAGCAACTCGCCTGCGCATAAACCGAACATAAGCCTTAACCAACCAATGTGAAACCCTTCAGACATCCACATACAAAAAACTTTGTAGAGATCTTACTTTTTGTAGTTTTCAGGTGGTGACCATCTTGCAACATCATCCTGTTTTGATCCACTGCATGTACAAAGACCATCTCATTAACATGTGTAACTCATCATCAGTGACATGATCAATCAGCATGACAATACCTTCTAGAGAAGTGGAAATCCAGAAAAAGCAAGCCATTATCCAGTCAGATTTTCACTCTACCTGCTCAATTAACCAGGTGAACCAGTCTTTAGTCCCAGTAAAGGAGTGGATTGTAAAGGGTGAGAACAAAGTTCTGACTGGGAGTTCTCACTTGATGAACTAGGATCTCACTTCCCACTTACAGAAAGTCAGGCTTGCTATAGTGAGGTAATAGAAGTTTATGCCTTCACCTTGTTAATGCTGAATGAGAGAAATAGTGGTGCGCAAACTATTACATTTTATCTCACTGTATATCTAAAATCTGATAAAGAGACTGATACCTAGGTTCAGGTTTTTGTTTTATCCTGGGGAGGTAACGTAATGGTTAGAGAGTTGGCCCTGTGATCGGAGGGTCACTGTTTCAAGTCCCAATCCGGTAAAGGTACCACAGTGGTACTCATGAGCAAGATACCGTCCGGCACTGCACCCTGGGCGCTGCTAAAAAAGCTGCCTGCTGGTCTACCACAGTCACATTTCGTTGTGGTGCACTGTGTGGTGTGGTGTGTTAACAACGGCAAATACCACACTTAAAGAAAATTAAGAATAAATAATGATGAGCAATTCGTATCATATATCACAATTACTGGGGGTAGTCTTCCTGAAGCAATTTGGGGCTAGGGGTCTTGGGTTCAGTGGTGGAAGGGTGGTGACTGTCTAGTGATATGACACTATCCAAATGTTTGTTGGAATCTGTCTTTATCCTACATCAAGAACTACCATCACTAGGCCCCTTAACATCAAGATGCTCAAGGGAGAGTGTCCCTGTAACTGAAAATGTAAGTCTCTCTGGATAGGACACGTGTCATACATGAACCTGTAGTACTAGAAGTAGGACTTGAGCTCATGACATCTTGGTCCTTTAACTTTCCACTCTACAGACTACCGCAAAGACTAATAATAAGTAAACTAAAGAGGTGAGATGAAAGCTGAACAATAGCTTACTGAAACCAGATGTGCCCCACATAATTACTACAAGACCATCAAATGACAAAAGTGACAGACACCTTGTGAGGTTGCCGTGGCACTGTCTGCACACCTTCTGTTGCGTGTTGCCGCAGCGCGGAACCGGGGCGCTGTACGACAGGCAGCCGGAGCAGAACGAGTGGCCGCAGTTCTTACAGCCCAACTGCAACACAACCACACTCGTTAAATCACTCGCCAATAAAACTCACCCTTTACACCTTTTTAATCCGTGTAACAGATCACAAACCTCTTTTTTGAAGAGTTTGAACTTGGAAGCACAACCGTAACACCGGCTGTCCATAGTGACTATTTCGCTGTTTTCGCTCTTCTTTCAGTTTAACGCAACAATCCAAAATAATTCACTTTTACTCATTATTAACGATGATACGCCTCTCCCGGAAGCGACACAAACACGTGAGGTATTACGTCACTTATGACTGGTTTTAAATCTCGAAAGACGTTTCTTAAAGGGGACGACTCACGTAATGTCAATAAAACAAAAATGAATCTTGAGTGGCGTACTACATTCCGAGTTAAAGTACTTCGTTTTATTGTATTATCGCCCTAAGCAAGACAGGCACACCTTTAACAGGCTAACCGTGTCATTTTTGCACGACGCATACACGCCCAAGGAAGTCGAACTTTGTCATATTTTATTAGTCACTGTGCAATGTGATGTCTGTGAAGGATCCTTACCCGAAGGTCTAACAAAATACTCTGGGACTCATTGACCGACTTTTTCAGTTTTTTCTTAAATTTATTCTATAAAAAAATTACCTGTATGCAATAAATTTCAGTGTGATCTTGAGCGCCCATATTCTACTGTTACATAGGAACGAATAGTAAATAAATAGATAAAATAATAAATTAATTAATGTCAGTCTTCACGAAAACTGCATATGTGGGTTTTAAGAACAATTTTCTTAAGAACTGTTGGTGACTGAGACCCTCTGTCCCTAGTGTTCGCACAAACCAAAATAAATTATAATTTTGAACTTATGTCATCTAGAATGTGACTGCCTTTCTTTTTTTATTCTGCATGCCATGTAAAAAGAGTTCCTCTCGAGGTCAATGGTTTTCGGTGTACAGAAAAATTAGTCTAATCCTTAGCCTAAATTATTGCAATGAACTATTTTCACCAATAGAGGGCAATCTGTTACTCCCTCACATGAAGCTTCCGACACTAAAATAATTTTCCTGGTGGTAAATCATGATCCCTAGTCAAACTTAATCACCTTCAGTTCGTAAGATATAAACGCAATTTTAATTACTAAGCCAAAGCATCTCGCATACGTATCAAGTTGTTTCTTTAATAACGCCTATCCGTCAAGACAGGAAAACTCCGGAAGTGTACTTTGTTTGATCACGGTAAATGTAGTCATGATGACGATAGTTCACAGTAGTCATGTATTTATATTTTTCCAACAGCAGCAATTCATTCGAATACAACTATAATTGTGCGTACATTAGTCAGCACTGGTTTACACCACTGAAAACTATGATTAAAACTTTACTACAGACGTTCACTAGTCACAATACTTTCACAAACAGTTTGTTCGATTAACTCCAGTCATTTAGAATTTAACAGACGTATAACATTACGTTGCTAAAACAGATACATATGCAACATATAAATATAGATAAAAATGTAAACACTTGGAGGCACACTTTGTCTTGTCCGCTGATGACGTACACGCTCCGGGTCACGTGAAAAACGTTGTCCAATCAGCATAGCCCGAGTCTCTTAGCGGTTTTCGTTCAAACGTCTCATGCGAGCAAATAACGAGCCGCAGATCATAGACGACTGGATACAAAGAAATACACATATTTGTGATATTTACAAAATATATCCGGATCCACCTGAAGCAAGAAGGAGCGCATCAACTCACACGGACAGCAAGTAGGATAAATATGCTCTGTTTAACTGGCTAATGTGCTCTCCTGTGTGGCGACCTAACTTGCTGGTTCGGTTCCAGCGTTACTGGCCTGCTATGGGTGTTTGACGAGTAGCCTATTGCATGCAGCTGTTTGAGAAGCATTTTTAATGTTGATTTACACTGCCAATTTTAGCCTCTATTCTCCGCAGGATTGGGTCGGTCCTAACCTGTAGATTTCTTTGTCTTTGTTGAAAAAGGCGCAGTGAAAATAAGACGTCCACTGTAGAGTTCGGCCTCACGACCATGTTTTGGGCGAGTCGCAGTTAATTTCACCACTGGATTCGGCTGCCAGTTTGTAGTGTAAACTCCCTAGTTATGTAATTTAAAGGCCCCATACGACTGTTCAGTTTCTCTTTTTTAATCGTGAAGAACTGAGGCATATTCCCATTAGGGATGCCTGATATGACCGTATAATAACATTATAATCGCTAACCGTTCTTTATTGCACTTTTTCTCGTTCCACCATAACTGCAACGTGCAGTATTGCAGGACGTTCAGTGTAGAGTAAGAAAAAATTAGACACACGTCATGCTACTTATTTTTTGCTACCTGACAAAGGTTCTTATTTTCCATAACTAATCTATAAGCGAGCTCTTTTTGATATTGTTTGATTGAAAATTTTCAGGGGCGTGGCACGGGGTGGGGGGAGGTGGTCTGAGGTGTCCCCTCCAGGCACATGCCCTGCCCACCCTGAGAAATCCTCTGTCCATCCGAGGGGAAAAAAACATTGAGCTTGCTGCTATTTATGCGCTCCAGTGATGTCATGTGTTCTCACGGAAACCCTCCAGAGTCAGGTGGGAATAATAAAAAAACATCTATCCGCTTAGTTTACACACAGCCCACCTGATCCTTGAGAAGCTCCATATGTTCTCATTCAAGGTGATAGAATGATGGTCAAAACCATCATCGGTCAGTGCCTCCTCCACTCAGTTGTTTTCTACTCATTGTGTCCTCCAGATAAGCCAAATGCCCACCCACTCATGACATTCTGGTCACCCCTCTGAAAGTTTCTTGGACAAAACTTAAGAGTTGAGTTTCGCGGTGAAAAAAAGTCAAGAGTATTACCCCCCTTTTTATTTTCCCTGCCGATGTCACACCACATATATATATATATATATATATATATATATATATGTGGTGTGACATCTGCAGGGAAAATAAAAAGGGGGGTAATACTCTTGACTTTTTTTCACCGCGAAACTCAACTCTTAAGTTTTGTCCAAGAAACTTTCAGAGGGGTGACCAGAATGTCATGAGTGGGTGGGCATTTGGCTTATCTGGAGGACACAATGAGTAGAAAACAACTGAGTGGAGGAGGCACTGACCGATGATGGTTTTGACCATCATTCTATCACCTTGAATGAGAACATATGGAGCTTCTCAAGGATCAGGTGGGCTGTGTGTAAACTAAGCGGATAGATGTTTTTTTATTATTCCCACCTGACTCTGGAGGGTTTCCGTGAGAACACATGACATCACTGGAGCGCATAAATAGCAGCAAGCTCAATGTTTTTTTAATTTGGCCTATAAAATGAGCTGCTTTTGCAGAGAACTACATTTCCCACGATCCTCTGTGCGCGCACGGAGCCGCGTCTGTCTTGAAAGCGCTAAGCGTTCCCAGAATAGCGATGGAAAATCTAAATAAATTTAGATTTTAGTAAATTATGTGAGTAGAAACGCTGGTTGTTGTAGTAGTTATTTATCAGCTAAAATATGGTTTGTGTCTGTAATAAAAGAGACATTTGACGAACTGGTCAATATATATATATATATATATATATATATATATATATATATATATATATATATATATATATATATATAGTTTTGTATGAAAAAGTGGCAATTTTATCCTCAACATTGTGCTACCTTACTGGTCATGCTTGATACAAGTGACTTGTGTGCTTCTTTTCTGGTAGGTCATTGCTAAACCTTTGTCCAGCCAACAATGGCAGAGGGCGAGGCAGAGTGGGAGTTATGCAAAGAGAACATCCAGCCTCTGAGACGTGGCCGAGCCATTTCAGCACTGCACCAAGCATTGTGCCGTCAACAAGAAGGTTCCAATGCTGCTCTCAACCAACAAAAACAGTATGTATTCTATATGTCAGTGCTGCACCGATTCCAGTTTTTCTAACCACACACCTGACCCCACTAGTTGGATGGTTAACAATGTGTTGTAATAAAAAAAAATGAGCAGGGGAGTGAAGGCCGGTCTGTGTTGTTAGATCCAGTAAAAGAACTCAAATTGCTGAAAATGTTAATCCTGGTTAGAAATGCAAGGTGTGGAGTGCACCCAGTCCATTGCCACTCATCCTTTGTTCGCTATGGGGCTGCATACTCAATTGCACCATTGCATTTTCACATCTGCACATATTGTGCTTTAGATCTTACATGGCTCCGTCTTATGAAGCATTCAGTGCAAGTTTCACATTTAATTGCAGCTTTGCTTTTTATCCTAGGGCATTTGAGTCAGAGCTGCGTATGTATGAAGGAGATGACCCACTTGATGTTTGGGATAGGTGAGTTTAGAAATAATAAGTCACCATCTGACGAGTCTTCTCTTATTATTTGACATTCTTATTCTGAAATACAATTTGTTTTGCAGGTACATAAAATGGACAGAACAGACCTACCCACAGGGAGGGAAAGAGAGCAGCTTTAGGGTTCTTCTGGAAAGAGCGGTTATGAAGTTTACTGAAGAGAAGAAGTACTACAATGATGCTCGTTATGTTGATCTTTGGATCAGATTTGTAAGTGCTGCTGATTTTTCTTTGTGTGTCTAAAGTTATTTTTTACAGACTGGATTGGAATGTAATATTCTCTTTTCACCTGCAGGCTGAAGGCTGTACTGAGCCTCTGGATGTCTACCGATACATGCAAGCTCAGGGAATAGGGACGATGCAAGCATCTTTCTATATTGCGTGGTCTGAAGAGTATGAGAAAGTGGGAAACACACGAATGGCGGACAGCACTTTCCAAGACGGTTTCAAATGTGGTGCTGAACCTCCAGATAAACTTCAGAAATTTCACAAGTATGAAGTTCGCTTTTTCTAATTTGATTTTATTAGATATTATTTAGATGGCAGTGTTAAGAAATTAGGAATTTTACTTGGCTGGAAAAAGGTTTATAGGATCAATTCAGTCCTCAAACTCAAACTGGCTCTATTCATCACTAGGGCTTTGCAGGCGCGAGTGTGCAGACAGATGATGACCTCAGTACTTGAGCAGGAGAAAGAAGCCAGTGAACCTCAGGAACCTCAAAGAGCATCCCTGGTGGAGCTGAAAGCCAGGGGAAAGAAAAAAGCCATAGCTCCCATCAACAGGGTCACCGGCTCCATTGGCTGTGAGTTGCATCAGTGTTTTTATTTCATGCCTTTTCATTTAGGTCAAAACATACATTAGTATTGTTATTTATTTTTAGAACTTTGCATATAAATATTAAGTGTATTTTTGCTGAATTAATCTAAACTCATACAAGTGGAAAAGAAGCAAATGGATTTAAAAGGAGTTTCATGCTGTTGCCTAATTGGTTTTGCACAGATGCCCGTGGTCTGCAATTTAAGCAACCTCTTGGACCAAGCCAGAACAGTCGACTCGTAATATTTGATGAGAATAAGGAACAATTTGAGCCGCAGGAGCCTAAACTAGAAACTTGGATGGCTCCTCCAACTGCTAAGGCCAAGGAGAACGAACAGAAACCTGATAAATGGAGCAATGCTAAGGTGTGACACAATAATATCTTATATCACCAGACAGTTACATTGTCATTTCTTACATTTGTCAATAGCTTGCGATTGACAGCCTTTTACAGTAGCTGAAGAATAATTTTAAATCTTTTTGTTTATGTTGGATCTTTCTCTCATGGCCCAGTGACTAGATATTGTGAAACCCTTCCTTATTCATTAATAATTATGCCTTGACAAGTAAGAAGACTGATTTTATGTGCTTCTTAACTGGATTGCTCAAAACCTAGGTTCTAGTCAAATAAGCTGTGTGAATGGATTGCGTTTAAGAGCATATACTGTACATAAGGCCTATAGTGATTTTTGTCTAGCAGAATTCTTTTTAAAGTTATTATTGGCTTTTCTCTCCCATTTCCAGCTGCCCCAGAAGTCCAGGTTTGGCCACACTATAGTGGTTCCGCCTTCAAAGCCGAATTTCCAACCCTTTGTGGAGGAAAGTGATCAGCCTCCTGCAGTGTGAGTGCTCGCTGAGATACAGCTATCTGTCGGCCTCATCGCGCTAACGCAAGCCAATTAGGCCCCCAGCCTTTGGCTTTTAATGTGCATGTTAATCACTGAATGATTTATCTCCAGCTCCTCTCCCCACTGTCGCTTTATAGGACACTGCCGCTCTTATGGCCTTGTTTACTGGACGTTATGATGGGCAGAAAATATTATGCTTTGTATATCTTGGGTTTATCGATGATTCAAATGTGATGCCCAAATGCTTTAAAAACATCCTGTTTTGTTTTGACGTCTTATTCATAGTTCATTTTGGACGATCTACTGTAGGAGGTTAATGTGACTAACAATCACTAAGATGTCAAAACTATTTCCCTTTATCATTTTTTTTGTATTAATAACTATATTAAGTTTCCAAGTGATTACATGAGTAATTATTTGTCATTGTGAACACAGCACAGCACACACTGCACCGCAACGAAATGTGACCTTCGCATTTGATCAATTCATGAAGGAGCAGTGGGCAGCTGATGTGCAGCGCCCGGGGACCAGTGCTTGCAGACGGTACCTTGCTCATGTGTACCTCAGTGGTACCTTTACCAGTCCAAGACTTGCACATAGTAACTGCTTGAAATGTTCTGTCCATAACGCAGGCTAATGCCATGAAAAAGTCTGTATTTGGGTAGTATGTAGTTGCTTTTTATGACTTGATATGAATGATGGTGTTAAATCAAATTATGATATTGTCTCACATTAGATCGCTGGTCCTCAATTGTATTGAATCAAAATGGGACATCAAATTGTTGTCCTCCGAATAAATATATCGCATTGTGATGCAACTTGTGATTTCCACCAGTACTTAATGCAACATTGTATGCTCTAACTAACCTGGGGACCAGCAATCACATCACAAGTGTGTGTGTGCATGCATTTTCTGCCTTTTTTTGACCGGCTATGTTATTTTCTCCTTCAGTACTCCATGTAAGATCAACCCTATGGTGAACACTGTGTTGTCTGCGAGGAAGCCACGTCCGGAGGAGCAGACACCGCTGAAGAGGCTGCAGGAGAGGCAGCAACACATGCAGATCCAGCAGGGCGACGAGAGCAAAAACACGGAGAAGAGCATGTACTGCAAAGAGCTGCTGTTCAGCGGAGTCTCCGAGTTCTCGTTTGAAGAGCTGCGGGCTGAAAGATACCGCCACAAATATAGCCAGGCACTGCAGGCTGGTAGTAGTGGCACAACCAACCAAGAACAGTCACAACCAAGCCAAGAGGAATGATTAGTGGCCTACGTTTACAAAAGGTGTCCTGGAGAATCCTATATGTTAATAAGACTTCTTGATAGCTTTGTTTTTGTTGGTTCTGTAATTCAAGAAGGAATCAGATTTGAGTTCACTAACTGCTATTAGTTTCTTGTAAGCCTGCCGTTCTTGCAGCAGAAATGTCATTCTGGCACTGTGAATGGTTTGACTGCAATCAACCGTTCTCAGTGGGACTTGTGATTTTGCAATGACAGTCTAGGATTCTGTTTCTGTGGTGTCTAGTCCTGTGTTTTCTTTTTGTATACATTTTTGTTTCTCTCATTACAACACACTATTGCAGTCACTGCCAGAAAAGAAGATGCAGCTATTTGAAGCAAAGAAATTTCATACTGTGTTACGAAGCTTGTTAAGGATACTAACAGGATTATAAATTTACGGGACTGATAAGTCAGTTGTCTTGACATCTACCTTGACTTAGTGGTCTCTCATTGTGAAAAATGTTTGTAATAAAAACAGAGTGAGTTCTTAATGACGTCTTTATTGGCTTGGATTATAGACAATGAATTCATCCAAAAGCATCCAAACCTTTTCATTTACGGCATTGAACAGATACTCTTCTCCAGAGCCACGCATATCAGTGCTTTGTAGTGCACAGCTGTTCCTCAAACCTGTAAGTTACTGCGAGCTGAGTTACACACCTTTACAAACTCTGTCCGAGTACAAGTCAAATGTTAACACACAGTCAGCAAGAAAACTTCTATAAAAGGTAATGATCAAATGCACTGAATATTACACGCAATTCAGTGCATAATCTCACATACTGTATATGCTAGCCCTATGAACACTGGGCCTAAACTAGACCCTTAACACCAAGTTGCTTCAGGGACAGTGTCTATATGACTGTCTAGACTAATAAATGCAATGTAAACGTAGTGCTGGACAGAGGCAGACTGAAACGCATGACAACTAGAACCCTCCAAAACTGTCTGGATAACAGCTTTGATAAATGCTTTCAATGACAATTATAATAATAATAATACATTTTATTTATAGAATGCTTTTAAAGACACTTTACATAGAATTGAAAATACAATAAAATTGAAAGATTTGCACTGAAAACACTTACATATAATCAAAAGGTTTAAAACAAACGTATTTAAAACTTACACAAGGAAACAATACTGTATGAGTATGAACAAACTGATGAACATATGCGTGTGGGTGAAAGAACAGAGCTTTAGAGGCTATAAGCAGATTTGAAGAGATGGGTTTTGAGACTTGCAAGTTGCCAGGTCTGTACATTGTCTGATGGGTTGTGGTAGGGAGTTCCAGAGGGAAGGGGCAGCTACAGAGAAGGCTCGGTCACCCCAGGTTCGGTGCTTTGTCCTGACAGGTGGATGTAGAAGGTTGGCATCTGCGGAGCGAAGGTTACGAGAAGGCGTGTGATGGTGGAGTAGTTCAGAAAGATAAGAGGGGGCCTGGTTATGGAGAGCTTTAAAGGTAAGGAGGAGAATTTTGAACTGTATGCGATGGGTAATAGGAAGCCAGTGGAGGTTTTGGAGGACGGGAGTGATTGGATCTCACAGTCGGGAGTATGAGAGAAGCCGTGCTGCAGAATTCTGAATGTATTGTAATTTATTAAGCAATTTGGAGGGTAAACCGTAAAGGATGCTGTTGCAGTAGTCGAGTCGGGATGTGATGAAGGCATGAATTGGGGTTTCAGCAGCAGAGAAGGAAAGTGATGGGCGGAGGCGAGCTATGTTTTTTTAAATGGAAAAAGCAGATTTGGTGATCTTGTTGATGTGAGTTATGAAGGACAAGTTGCTGTCAAAGGTGACTCCGAGGTTCTGGACATAAGGGGATGGGGTCAGGCTGGAGTGGTCAAGAGAGAGGTGGAAGTTGTGTGTGAGCTCAATAAGGGATTTAGGTCCAATGATTATCATGTCTGACTTGTTATAGTTTAGTTGAAGGAAGTTGACTTGCATCCAGGCTTTTATCTCTGTAAGGCAGATAATGAGAGTGGAGTGGGTTTGGGGAGTAATGGATTTAGTAGTGATGTAAATCTGAACATTGTCTGCATAATAGTTATAGATGATTGTTAAGTCTTTAATTATTCTTTAGTTTGCACTCTAGTTTGTATTTTGGGTCCTGAAACAATAAGATACAATTTTTGTTATTTTGCAAAGGCATATGAGTTTAAAACTGATTTCTTGCTGTTGGTTACATCACCTGAGTTTTAAATAACTTGCCTGCTTGTGCTGACTCCAAATATTTACCATAAGGCAGAGTGCATAATGAAAATTATGTTCCTTTAAATGTCATTTAGTATACAAAAATCTTTAGCATATGAAAAATAGTCATGCTCTGCTGCACTGTTATGCTCAGTGAAAAATATCAACATGTGCTGAAATACTGTAGCACTTGTTAAAGTGCAGATAGTCTTTCATTCCATGCAAGTTATTAGTAAGTTTTTCAGATAAATATTCCAAAACAAACACTTCACTTGTTCTCAGTCAAAGTCCTCATATGGCTTCTACGTTTTGTCCACATGAGCACACTGAACTTTGTCTACACGCTTTACATCACCAGGTGTGGACCAAATGTTTCTGGATCGTCTTTTCAGTCCACGGCACCTATTATTTTTAGTGCTTCTGTTTTTTTAGATTTATGCCATAAAGATTTTTACAAGATTTTAATGTTTGTGTTTCAGTTTTCTTGAACACATCTATTATTCATTCTCTAGGTTTTCTTTTCTTTTAGCTTCATTTATCCTTCTTTATACCACATGGCATTACTTATTTAACTCACTTGCTTAGTCATACTGTTTTGTTACCAAACGTGTTGAATACATAGTTAATGGAGGCAAATGGTTTATATTGATGAACATGAGAGTTACATTTCAAAATCCAACATTTAAAAATATTCTTTTTATGACATACAAATCATACAAAAATAGATTAAATCCATATTTTTGACACAATTTATTCCTTCACAAATTAGCACAAACTTTTAAAATTATTTCAAAAAAAATATTATACCATTTAGATCAAAAACTATAATCTCTAGGGTTTTTCTTTCTTTAGCGGCAGTACTTGTCTCCCCTTACTCTTCGTCTTTGGAACTTAATCCTGCATCACAATAGGCTTAATGACCAACACTACAACAGCAGCCAATGCACAGCAGTCACAACCCAAGTCTCTTATTACCAGGTCATGGTCTACACAGCCTAACCACAAACTTGTGCTGAACACTGAAATTCTATGCAATACATCGATTTGACATTTGTGAATGTCTTGTTAGATAAGCATCAGATGGCGGTTGACAGGATCCTGCAGGGGCTGACCAACGAGGGGGCTGTAAGAGTGATGACAGTAAGGATAGGGTGGGGATTTGGGTGGTTATTGTCTGGGTCAGGAGGGGGGCAGGGGAAGTTCACACTTTGCAAGGCTCTTCAGTGAGGAGAAAAGAGTTATTAAGATGCTAATGCAGAACCCTTCCCCTCTGTAATTAAAGTTATTGATTAAATGGGCTCTTTTGTGATGAACTTGTTGAAAGTGTCCGGGTAAAAATAGCTTTTAGGTGGGCAGGGATGTTAAAACATTCCACCTTTGCAACACATACAAAATATATTTAAATTATTCATTTGTAACATTTATACAAGATGTTGAAATGAATAATTAAGATATACGAGGAAGTCACACACACGTCTTTGACACTTGGAAAATGCAGTGAGGATCAGCAATCTTATAGAATTTTTTTTTTTTTCCATGGATATTTTTAGCAATCTATTTCTTCTATATAATAATAAGGTCTCAGGAGGTCACATTTCATTGCATATACTATGTATTTACTAAATAAAGAAGCTTGATGTAAATCTTGTAGCTTTGAGTAAATTATACATTCTCTTATTCCATGTCTGGGCATTAAAGGAACGGCATGTAACAGCAGCCTCCATTACCTTTCATGACCGTAATCACGGCATTGATTATGTATGAGCTGCTAGCTTGTGCAGCACCCGACACCTCGGAGGCAGGGCTACTTGCCATTTAAGTTCACCGTCTTGTGCCGAAGCCTCACTGCCGAGACCCAGGGTCAGGTGGCTAAACGCTCTCCAGTTCGCATGGCTTTCTTCCCCACCGTTGCTGAAAAGATGTGTGTGCTCCGCTGCTGAAAGGCATTTGGCAAAGACAGCCCACAAGAGGGAGAGAGGGAAGGAGGGTGGGGTGAGAGAGAGAGAGAGAGAGAGAGAGCGAGTGAGAGGGAGGGAGAGCGAGAGCGAGAGCGAGAGCGAGAAAGAGAACAAGAGAGGGGGTAGAGCAAGAGCACGAGCGAAAGGCAACGAGAGAGGAAGGAAAGCACGGAGCCGTCATCTATGAGCAGGCTGTCTCCTCCAGCCACGGACTGTAGTGCTCTTTCTGGCCATGGACATCTCCTTGATGCTTCCCCCCTGCCCTGCACCAGCAGCAGGAGGCACCGTGGAGCGGTAGCAGGCACGGACGGAGGTGGGGGAACGGCTCGTCTCCAACAAAGAGGCTCTGAGATGGCTGCACGCATGGGTGTCTGGAGAGAGCGACGCATCAAGCTTCCTCAGGCTGGAGGCAGGCTGCAGTACGAGGCTGCTTGAGAGCCGGTGTGTGTGCGAGCGTCCTCGTGTGGGCGCACGCGTACCTCTAGCCCCCCCCTCCCAGGAGGAGAGGCTCTTCGGCCACTCGTCACAGCACCAAGGTAAGAGGGCCTGCTTGCCTTTCCTTTATTCCAGTTCCCACAGACAACATCCCCCAACCCTGCCGTTTCCCAGCCGCTTCTGAGCATTCCGGATGAAAGGGAGAGAGGGATGGTAGGGTAAAACAGGTTGAGGTTCATTGACGAGGAGCGGATTAGCGTGTCATTTCACAGGGTGGGAGAGGGAAAGCAGAATTCATTAAGCCTGAATGGCCATAAACGAGGGAAAGGGGGAAGACAACATCAAAACTGAAGGACTGCAGCTCTCATCATCCAAACCCACCTCCCCCATTCTCTTCATTTCTCTCTCGCTATCACTCTCACCTCCCTTTCTCTCCTTCTGTGTTGTCTAATAGTGGCCAGCCTATGGTGATGCTCCTGCATTCTTTGCCTGAGCCCAGTTTCTTTACTCATATTTTGCTAGTGGAGCTAAGGAAATGGCAACGAAAGGTCCACAGGGGAAACCGTAGAGAACTGGGCCAGTTGTCTCTGTCGTGCTGTGTTTGTCATTGGCCGTAGGCAAGCCACTTGGGTGAGCAGATCTTGTCGGGCTAAGCAGCAGGCTGTGAAGGTGCTGAAAAACATTCCAGACAAGCCAGACCCTTTACGCTGGCCTGAGGTTGGGTTTTCTCCTAGATAACTCTGTCCTAGGCAGGAGTCAGGTTCGCACTGAATCTGTAGTGCCAGTTTGCCTGTGAAACAGGAACTTCAAATTTGTGGTGTAAAGGATTGTTGTCACTGCTGAAAAAGACAAAGTCACTCTGAGAAAGACAGAGGTGAGCTCTTATTCCCCACATCTTATGTGTCAGTGTGTCTGCACAAGTTTGGACTGATCAAAAAATGAGGTGGACGTCTGGAGAGTAGCGTGCTTAGTCAAAGTGCCAAATGAGTATTTGTGGGAGCAGTGCCTCGTTTGAGTGTCTTCTTCAGAAGTACACCCAGCTGTCAGCTGTCAAAGTTACAAGCTCCAACAAAATGAGTGTCACAATGCAGGAAGGTATTTTTGGATGCCTGTGATCCTCTTGTCTGATGAAAGATCTAAAACATCCATAAATAACATTTAACAATATTCTGTGCTGATTTTAACTATTATTTATCTAATAAGAAACTTTTAATTAGTGTTTCTCATTCGGTACAAAGGTATATTTATATGGTTCAAACTGCAAATACTGTTGTACTGTCTTGACCTGACTGTCTTGACTTGACTCTCTTTACTTGACTGTTTTGACTTCAAAAGTTTTCATGTTTCCAATCATATGGGCAGTTTGTTTCTTAGTGCTCTCAGGGAGTCTCACCTTAACTCCAAAGTATCTGCTCCACTCGAAACATGGCACTGACAGTGTCCCTCATCACCACTACAGAATTGATTTTAAAGGTTCTGGACTAATCGAGACACTTATCTATCATCACAAAGAGCTTCAGTAAGTGAATGCTGCTAAACCCCTTAACCCTTCTAAAAAGGCATTATGTTCCAAAGGGGCTTAATTAAGTGGCAGTTATACTTGTGCTGAGGTTCCTTAAGTCTGTCAATGACCTGTCCTGTACCAAAGGGCCTGCGGACAGGAAACTGGTGGAGAGAAAAGGGAATGACAATGAAGGATGAGAAGGAGAAGTGAGGACTACAGATGTGGGGCAGACATAAGCACGCATGACTCGAGTCTTCCACGGGCATTAAGGCTTTTGTCAGAGCTCATTTCTCACTGGATCCCACAGTGTCTGCAGTCATGCTTTACATCACGCTTCGTCAGTGGAGTGTGTCCGGTCCCTCAGTAGCCCAGGGCCTGACCCGGCCCAGCTTTCACTCGGCCTATCAGACATAGGGGAACCCTCTTCCGCATGAAGACAGCTTGCTCCTTCCCTCCACTGTCCTCCCACAACTACTTTCCTGTCTGTTTGCTGCATAATGTGTCGCGTCAGTCCAAACTGCATTGTCAGTGGGGATCCAGCATTGGAAATCCATTTTGATCATGACTAGCCTTAATTTGTTTGCAAAAAGCAAACCCTAAGAGAGGCAAAGGCATTAAGAGCTTAAGGAGACCAACTACCTAAAACATTTAAAATTTGACATTTAAAATGGGCATAAAAGATGCAGGGACGGTAGCTTTTTATTCTTTTAACATGATGCTACAATGAAAGGTTTGCATATTTTAGTTGGAATGAGCATTCTTAAATAGTTTCTTTTGCCAACCAGTGTGCACTAAAGTGAGAGGCACAGATGAAAAAAATATGGCTGATTTGTGCCATGGTGAAGCAGACCAAAGATAAACGAATCATGTTCCTTACTAGAAATGAATGCTACTGTAGAAGTTGCAAGTTGACTCACAAAGACCCAATAAATTAGCCTCTGGAAGCCGGTTTGGCCTGTCATATTTGGCGAGCCTGATGATGCGTCTTTTTCCGTTGAGAGAAAAGAATTAAGTAAGGACCAGATGGACAAGGCGGAACATATCCAACTAAGTCTTTAAGGACAGATGCACTGCCTCTTTATGAACTGACTCTCAGACTCATATGTTATCTGTTATAAACCTAGCCTTTTCATTGAGATCTTTTGTGAGAAAAATACTTAATCAATTGAAAACTTGCATTGGTTTTGATGGAACCTGTGATGGAAAAATATGTTTGCCAATTTGACCATAACTGTTTCCACCATTCACCTAGCTTGTGTTCTGTATGTGAAATAGTCTCCATTTTTAGAACAGTGGATATCTATGAACATCAGAGCTGCAGCAGAAAAATAGTATATAGTGCTAATTGGTATTTGCCAGGCTTTAAAAACTTGGCTCTGGTAAACCAGCATCTGTTTGACACAAAACAAACTGTGTGTCTTGCACTGAACCAGTCTCTAAGCTTCTTAAACCCACCAATTTCTCTCCCATTGCAGCACTGGGTCGCAGTATCTGTGTCACTAGGATTTAGGAAGAGGAACACGTTCGCTGTCAGAAACTCTGTTCTCCCACCAAATCCCTGTTTCAAATGCCAAAAACTGGAGCAGTCACCGTATATCACTTTCTCTGGCTGCAGTTGAACTCCATCTTGGAGAAAAGCCATTTTTATTAGCTATGTTTTTTTCTGTCTAGAGTGCTGTGTAACACCAGAATATTGCCTAATCATGGCACATAAAAGGAAGCCTGATATGTGTAGACACTCTATCATAAGCAATAGAGCGCATCACAAATTCAAGTGTGTAATAAAAGCAGAGAGGTGCACAGAAGCCTGTCATACCCTCTATTTCTAACTCGGTTCTCTTCTGTTTTTCTTTCTGTTCCACTTGCAGAGAAGTTTGAACACAGTGATGCCAGACGGCACATATCATGACCAATAAATGTAAATTAGAATGCTTTAAAAATACAGGTTTGTTGCTGGATATTTCTGGTGGATGGAATATGAGAAAGTATGTACACTTTTGGTAAGCAGTCATTCAAAATCTTTGCCTTAGGCGTGACACGGAAAGTAACAGATTCTTAAATATGCTTAAGAAAGAAGGGTAGCAATATACTGTAAAGGCTTTTATAAGGAATCTTTTTTTTTCTGAGAACCTAGTTGATAATGTCTGTCATGAATCTGCTTATTCAAAAAGGAATGTTAGTATTATTCCTTAGACAACAGTCTTAAAATATATTTAGCAATGCGCTGTAAATTAAACATTGCACCTAATTGCATTTGTTTTAAATATTCAAAATGACAGAAATTAAAAAGTAAAGACTACCTACGTTAATCTAACATTAAGACTGTAATGACACAGTGACCATAACACTGTATTAACTTGATCACAGTTCTCATTTGAGATGAGATTTAAGCTAAATGTACCTATTTACTTTCATTCAGTGATGACCACATTAGCATCTTATTTTGCCCACTGCCTCTTTAGATGGCATTCCAGGCTACTGGAGCAAATAATTTATGACTTTGCATCATCAGACACATACATTTTAATGTTCCCTTTTTAGGTTCATTAAAAGGACATGAAACCATTACTGCATTACTGCTAGAATGAATTAGCTAGTAGTAAAAAAGTAGGTGAGACACAATCTACCCTCAAAACAAACAGGTGAATCAGAGGTCATCAAGGATAAGTGTGTGTGTGTGTGTGTGTGTGTGTACTCTTTCACAATTTCATATATTGTGAAAGAGTAGAATGTTCTGAATGCCATAGCAGAAACTTTCATTTTGTTCAAATAAGCAAGTTAAAAACCTTAAAATCCTTAATCCATTTAAGCTAAGAGTCATACAGTTAGGTCCATACGTATTTGCACACTGATGCATTTTCTTTCTGTATACAACCCAAAGGCAGCTTTAATTTTAGGGGCTTAACAAAAATGCTTTAAGCGATTAGAAATTACAGCCATTTTGCAAAAGCTCAAAATTGGACATGTGACTGACAACAGTCTCATGGCCAGGTGTTTTCTGTTATTTCCCTATTCCATGACAAATTGAGTCAATAAAATATCTGGAGATGACTCAAAGTACTACGTTTTCTATTAAGTGGAATGCAAAATAAGGCCTATAGAGATGCAAGGGAAGGAGGCATCATCAGTGTGAAAAGAAATAACTAGCTACAACTTTAGGAACGACCAACAATTTGCTATGTTCTGAAATAAATTGAATGCACTTTGGGAGAACACAGAGGACAATTAGAGGAGGTGATCACAGAATTCTTTCCTTGGTGAAACAAAACTCCTTTGCAACATCTAGAGTCAGGTCAAGAACACTCATCACTGTCAAAGTCTTCAACCAAGGGACGCCTTCATGAGTGTAATTACAGAGTTAACTTCCAGATGGAAGCCACTGGTAGCACTTAGGAACAGGAAAACTAGATTAGACTATGCCAGAAAACATCTTATAAAGTGTGGCCAAATCTGGAACAAGGTTCTTTGGACAGATGAAGCCAATACTAACTTGTACCAGAATGGTGGGAAGAGAAAAGTATAGAGAAAGAAAGGGACAACTCATGATCTGAAGTATACCACACCGTCTGTCAAACATGGTGAAGGCAGTGTTATGGCATGGGCATGTATATCTGCCAGTGGAACTGGGTCATGGGTGTTTATAGCTGCAAGAATTCTGAGGTGTATAAGCCTGTACTCTCTGGTCAGATTCAGTCCAATGCTGCAAAACTAGCTGGAAGGTGCTTTACGGAGCAAATGGAGACTGACCCAAGACATACTGTGAAAGTGATCCAAGAAATGAGATATTCTTCAATGGCCAAGTCAAACACCTGATCTCAGCCTAATAGAGCATGCTTTTCAGTTACTGAAAGCAGAAAGATCGACAAACAAGCAACAACTGCTTTTTAATTGGATTATTTTGAAAAATGTCTGTAATTATCGGAAGTACCCCTAATGACATAGCTAAAAGTTGATACTTCTGTCACATCTTAGTTGTTTAACTCCATTATAGCAGTATACAGGGAAGATTTTGCATCAATGTTCAAATGCTTATGAACTCAACAAAAGTATATTGTTACACCACCTTACACACATACCAAAAATAAAAAGAAACCAAAGATGGTAACCAAACAGGTAAACAGACACATTCACAGACACATGACCACACACACACACACCACTGCAGTCTCATTACTCTCAAAGGGCAAAACGGTCACCATAATGAATGTGATCGAGTACTCACCCGCTCTGTCTCCCACCTCTGCAGACTCACACACTTAACCACAGCTCCCAAGCCACACATAGCAGGAAATCCAGCTGCATAACTTCGCTGAGATAACTCTTATTTCTACTTTGACAAACAATTAAATGGGATTAGGTGGAGTGCTCCACCCACACCTCACCATCTGACTTGAATTTGTGTGTGAAACAGTGAGTGGTAGCTCCAAAATTGGATCAGTGAGGAGGCCCGCACCCGCTAATCCCACCACTGCCGCACTACCTTCCCTCTAGCTTCATCATGGTGTGTTGGAATAGAATGTTAAGTTTTTGCCTATTCTGAAGTCATACATGGAGCACTGTTGAGCATTACATTGACTCCCTCTTCTCACACATGCATGCAAGTGAGTCATTATTTGTCATTGTGAACACACCACAGCACACAGTGCACCACAACGAAATGTGACCTCTGTATTTGACCCATCTGTGAGGTCATGCAGCATCCAGGGAACAGTACTTGGGGATGGTACTTTGCTCATGAGTACCTCAGTGGTACCTTCACCACTGAGAAGGTGCCACTGAGAAACTCTTGTCCAAGACACTGTCCCAAAGCACTGCCCCCGGGCACTGCTAACAAAAATGCCCGCTGCTCCTTCATGGATGGGTTAAATGCAGAGGTCACATTTCGATGTGGTGTACTGTGTGCTGTGGTGTGTTCCCAGTGACAAATATTTGTTTGTTACTGACAATTCTAACAGATAAAGTTATAAAGCTGGTTATGGGGGTGTAATGTATGTTGTATAACTACCTTGTCACAACATACATACTAACCACAACAGTAAAACAAGTTTTAGTAATTTTGTAAGTGTCTAAATTTGCATACCAGGAAGTTCAAATGATAGCCACGAATGGCAGAAGCAGTACATTTTCTATGCTTTAACAAACACATATATACAGAGTCAGCATTTCAATGTATACTCAAAAAAACTAAAGAGAAACTCTTACTTTCTCTCTGAAGTTGATAGTTTACTCATCATGCATTTTAGTGTGAATTTTGACCTTTCTGTTTACATAGATCGCAAGATCAATAACAACAACGCTGTTTTCAAGAAATAAATAAATAGGCTATTGATGATTGATCTACTGTTGATTTAACTAACAAACCGCTCCCCTTGCCAATGCACCTTTGTTATTTGATCCAACAGTGCAGTACATCAAACCCAACTTGTTCCAGACCAACAACCCTAATCAAGAAGACATTTTCCTTAAATGATATATAATTTATTCATAATATATTATTTATTTGATAGGGGTGTGCTTTTCCCATATTCATGAGATGGGGAGAAATGTTATTCTAAATAATTGATGTATAACTTAATATTGACTTTGGATTTTCGACTGTCCCCTGAGTTCTTCCACAAATGAGTGAAATGGCACTACCCCATGTTCAATATAATGCGCTACCAGTCAAAGGTTTTTGCGCACACTGAGATTTTCTATGTTGGCATACCACGTATGTATTCATTTATTCATTCATTATCTAAATACACATTCACACCGTACGGGGGCCAATTTAGAGTCACCATTTAACCTATGTTGCATGCCTTTGGACTGTGGGAGGAAACCGGAGCATCCGGAGGAAACCCATGCGAACACTGGGGGAGTACCACAGATGTAATATTTACTAAATATTGTTGCATGGTTAATAAATAAGTGTGGCTTGTCGGAGAAGCCTTGTTGTTGCAAAGCATTGTGGTAGCTTTTCTGATTTACAAATCCAGTCACTATGCACATTTCAAACTTTAGATTGTTAAGTGACCGCGATTTGACTTTGGCATCACCACACAGTTAACAAGATGCCCATCACAGTGTATGCTGGTGTGACGCATGATGCAGATGTGCCACTGCTAAGTATTCGTTATTCAAACAAGCAAAATACATGGGCTCGATGGGCTCAAAACTACAAACAGAAATTGTTTGTACTATTTTTTCTTCAATCTGGGTAGCATAACGGTGGACTGGCAGACAAAAAAGGGAGAGATGTGGCTAAATGAGGGGCCAACTAAACTGCAACACCTGTAAACAAGAAGCAAACTGATTAAACCAAACATGATACTAAATTATTGAGCCAATAGATTACCTGAAGAAAGTCAACTGGAGATGGGAACTAAACTGTAAACAAGCACACTAAAGTAACAGACCAATGAACCAAACAGATCACGGAAACAATGGAAACAAAGCACTAACCAAGAACAGGTGCAACATACAATCAACTAACTAAGGGAATGCTAAACAATCAGAACACACAGGGGCAGGACAGAGGGAAATGATAGACATGCCACACAAAACAGGCGTTAGACAGGACAGGGGTGCCCTCCAGTAAGTGGCTGGAGAAAAGTCCAGGGGGAGCTGTGAACAAGTATATGCAGTGTATCGAATAAAAAGAAACCTGCGGTATGCAAAAAATGTGTAATTTTTGCATAATTTGCTGGCATTCAAAACCTTCATTAGTATAGCTATATTTGTTTAAAACCTTTTCATAAGTGATAAGCTGGTGTTTATCAAGAAGCAAATCAAAAGAAAAATGGCTCTCTATCTAAATTAATATTCTGTTCTTTTCTACTCTATTCTGTTCTTTTCTACAAACCGTCTCTGGAGCAAGAAGAAGAAAGCCAGCTTGGGGCCATATCAGACTCAGTTCTGCAGGCCTTGTAAGAGTGTCTCATGGTCAATAGTGTCAGAGGACACGACCTGTCAGAACAACCACTGACACTTTGTTGAAACAAGCATTTGATTTTAGCTCATTTACAACTTACAGGACACCAGTCTCTCGGTCGCTTGCTGTTAGTGCAGAATCTTGATTGGAATTCCTCCATTGCTTTCCATCAGGTCAGTTTAATGATTAAAAAGGGTGTCCCCTCTTGGAATGTAAGTACATTTGTCTGAAATGTAAAGAGTAGTTTTTCCTTTCTGCTGTCCCGTCCTGTCTGTGCATGCTGCCATGTTTTGCTGCAGTATTTTGATGGGATGAGGTCTGCACAAGGTCATATCTCAGAGGATTAGATGTAAGCTTTTGCTGGCAATAAATTCTTAACACTGCAAGAAAAAAAGGCAAGATTAATGCAGATATTTTTTCCATATGCACTCAGTGATACATGTCTTCGGACTCAGCAATGTTGGGCTGATAACAGAACTTGTGAGTAAGACTAAGCCATGTAAATTGATAAGTCGGTTTACATTTCAATTAATTTCAGTGGACGTAAATTCAAACAAATTCAAAATCCGATTAAGACTGCTGTGTTCAGAACGTCATTGGGGAGACCTTCAAAATGGTGTAACACCATGGTAGTAGTTGTGGAGCTTGAAAATGCTTCAAAGTGCTGTGGGATTTGTGGGATTCCAGAGGCCGAGCGGTATTAAAATGCTGATGACATCGGGCCAAGATTTGGCCTAAATGTGTCAAGTCTCAGTTAAGCACACACCCAAATGTTAAGATGTCGAAACCCAGAGAAGCTTTGACTGAAAGTTAGACAAATAGATTATGTGCTGTAAATCCTGGCACCAAGCAGTGCAAGTTGATTGCCCACACTGTGTGGAGGTAGGGAGTGAGGCATAAAAGGCGTTAACTCTGGTTGTGGTTGGTTGGTCATGCTTCAAAAAATCAATAGCAGTAAAAAACCAAACCACAGCCCATTTATACTACATAGATCCTGTTAGCTGCTGCGTTGTGTAAGGGCTGTTATCACTTGCGGACAGAGAGCAAACTGGCTTAGATTTCATCCTCCAGTAAATACACATTGATCTGCTTGTACAGGTAAAACAAACTGAGGCAAAATATTTGGTCTGGCAGTGCTGACATCCGCAGTGTTGACACAAAAATGTTCAGCATTGTGTCATCGGCTAGTACGCAATGAGAAATATCCTCTTTGACCAGATCATTTTGAAACTGATGTCTTTAATTTAAGACCCCAGGTGACAGACAAACATCTTGATTTTGGGTCAACTAACCCAGTTAAATAAGTGATTAAATCAGCTGTGATCCAAGCCGATGGGAAAATCTTTTAAAGAGGGAGAGAGAGGTTTACAAAGAATATTTGATAACAGAGGAAACAGAACTTTTTGTAACCCATTCTAAGATTTGCATGTTTATATAATTCCCTTTTAGGCCCAGGACAGTGTGCCGTGGATTATGCATTCAGCGTATTTGATAGAGCAAAAATTCATTTGTCACCCTTTCAAGTACGCCCCCCTCTTGCATTTTTCCTGAACAAGATCCATCTCAGCAAAAAGCATTTCCCTGTCTTAACAGGAGACACAGGAGACTGAGTTTGTCCTCTGTCTCTTTTTTTTCTCTCTCCTCCATCCTTCTTTCACTCCACCCAGCCCTCTCCTCCTCCTCCTCCATGTGCCTAACCTCACGCCATAGTGTCCCTGTCAGATGCAATTTAATTTCTCCCCTCCGCCCGTTCCAATGCTGCGTACACAAAGAGCACAGAGTGATATGCTTATGCAACACTTAACATATTAGTCCCTGATTGAATTATGTTTGCTTGTGTGTGTGTGTGTACATGTGTGTGTCTAAGAAAGACAGTCCTTGACTGCTGATCAGCAACTGGTTATTTCCGTGTCTTGTGACGATTGAGGATCAAGTCCGAGTCGGAGAATCAGGTCGCTTGACCTCCTTGA
This sequence comes from Distichodus sexfasciatus, assembly GCA_032718565.1. Classification (NCBI taxonomy): domain Eukaryota; kingdom Metazoa; phylum Chordata; class Actinopteri; order Characiformes; family Distichodontidae; genus Distichodus; species Distichodus sexfasciatus. The sequence goes on from JAVGVS010000078.1 coordinate 1,698,257, forward strand.
CCTCCATCCAGAGATTTCCAAGGCTGAATCACATCTGGATCTTGCTCATCAGGAGGGCTGACCCTTTCCATCCTTTCTAAAAGCACTGAGGACAGCCAAGTCCATTTGCTTAGTCACTGATTCGACTGTTCACGCCAGCTATGAGCTTAGGGTTTCTAACATCTGCCTATGTGTGAAACAGATATCATGAGGCACAAGACGGTCATACAGTGACCCTTACTGCCATGGCTTCTTCCAGACACGTTGGCCAAAAAGTGCTGCCAATGTCCTGTGGCCATCTCCAGGCTGAATGCCATGATTTTTTTCTTTCTGGTATCAACGACTTGCTCAATCTCATTACAGCTTGTAGTGCGCTGCTTGGCCAAACACTATTTCAGTGTTTCCTTTCCAGGAAGAGCTTTGTCTTAGCTCCGCAGCATCCCTTCAAGGCTATCAAGCCCTGTGTGTTTAAAGCTGTTCTAAATCCAGAGCGTGCTGAGTATTTGAAACGTGCCTAGAAGCTGAGCTGTAGTTGATAAATCTATTTTTACATTCAAACCGTGGCAAAATAAAACCAGCATGCAACGAAAGGTCAGTCTCAGCTTCATACAAGTCATAAAAATTCATTTTTTTAAAAACTGACCGCTGTGACCGGAACGGCTGATTTCTTTGGTAGTTGGGGGAGAGAAAAGGTCCATTTCAGGGTGAGGGTAGGTCGGCTCCTTTGTGAGCCTTTTCATCCCACTAATGCACTCTTAACCCTGAGGCAGGAGCCAGAGGCTCTTTGTGTACTCTCTGGCTGTCACTTAAAGGACAGGCCGAATGAGTAAGCCTTAATAGAGCAGCTATCCTTAATTTCACACATGAACACAAACGTATCTGTCTCCCTACCGATAGCATCACTCTCATGCCTGGAGAAAAAGGAAAAACAAAGCAATGGCAACAAAGCTAGACAAAAGAGGATGTGCATCTCAGACAGAGATAGCGTTTCCCAGACTGGGAGCTGTATAGCCTAGGGAGATGTCTGTGTTGGATTGTATTTTTTACCTGATTGCCGTTGTCTAAAATGACAATAAATGTACCAACTTAAGTGCTGAGCCTGCAATCTGCATTTAAATTATTTTAAGTCAATACCGCACTCTAAAACAAGCAGTTCCCAAACGTTTTATGAAAACCTGAGTAACAAAAATGATTAACACTAAAACAAGAAATAGACTTGTTAAGACTTGTTATTAACTCTTGTTATTAGTAGCAGTAATATGCAAGGGTGGAAGTAACGAATTACAAATACTCACGTTACTGTAATTAAGTAGATTTTTGGGGTACTTGTACTTTTATGAGTAGTTTTTCAAGTGTGTAATTTTACTCATACTTGAGTACAATTTACGCCATGTAATCTACTTCGCTACTTATAAAATCAAAAGTCGCTACTGAGTACACCCACAATTTGAATTAATATTCAAACCTTTCATCTGCATCTTTGCAGCCAATAAGGCTGTGCAATCGCGACCGCGCCAATTAATCTATGACATAAACAAAGAATAAACTCCGCTGCAGCAGCAGGCACAGATGTCTGGAGTTACTACACAGCGGAGTACAAACTAATTTATAGACTGAAGATTTGGAGACAAAGAAGCCAAAATGGAGACAGAAGACAACACTGTCAACCGTGAAAATGATGGAGAAAAGACGGAGGACGAGTGCCCGCTGCCTGTTGTTCGCAGTGTATTGGGAAAAGTTTAAACTGTTCTATGCATGTTCAAAAACATTTTTGTCACTGTTTTAACAAACAAAATCCCTGCTTTATATCTACATTTATTTACAAAACAAATTGCCTTTCTTACCTTATGGTTCATCTGAGAAATGCTTTGAATGTAGATATTTTATACTGTGAATCAATTAATGCCTGCTATTGACTTAATTTAATAAACATCCATCGTTAAAAAGTAATTAATACTCTGAGTAGAGAAGAGCATGGTACTTTTACTCAAGTATTTTTTTTAACACCAGTATTCTTTTACTTGTAATTGAGTACATTTTAACCAACAGTTATGTGACCCGATCTGCCGTAATGAGTCGGAAGTTCTATTTATTTAGACAGGGGCCAATTATGTTGAAAAACATCACAAAAATATCGATTTTTCTTTTTTGGAGACCAGATTAATTTTGAAGACCTTTTCTTTCATATAAGACCAAAAAAGAAAAATCGATATTTTTGATGTTTGTCAACATAATCGGCCCGTATCTAAATAAATAGAACGCCGACTTCTGACTCATTACGGCAGATCGGGTCACATATGTGCTCATCATTAAAATGAGTCTTATAAAATATAAATTAGGGATGCAACAAATAATCGATTTAATAATCGATTAGTTGGGTCTAAGTTATTATACACATACGTACAGTGGCTACTCCCTAATGTGGGGGCAGTAAGCTAACCAAAGCCGCGGTGGCAGTAAAGCACCATCAAGCTGGATGCCAACCGCCATAAATGAAGAATAAGAAGGAGACGAGAACCAGTGCCGTGCCATGCTGTCACAAAAACTGAAGTAAATGCGCAGAAACGCACGAATGACATCTTTCGCGGTGTAAACACACGCACTGTTTGTTAGCGCGCAAGACTCTCTCAAGTCATTCACTGAAGCGTTCCAGTTCAGTCACATCTTCCCATTTATTACAGACAAAACTCATTTTTAGCTGATAAATAACAAAAACAACCAGCGTCCTACTCACAATACAGTCATTTACTTGGTTTTTTTCAGTGATCTCTCATGTGGAACGCCATGTTGTGCAAAAATGTAGCTCTCTCCCAGAAATGAGTCAAAAATAAGTTATAGACCAAAATCAGTTCAAATTGGCTAAAAATGGCCAAAACTTCAATATTTCTTCATTTTTAAATAATCAGATCCACCCTTTTATAATGTTATATAATGTTCCCATTTTATAATGTTATAATGTTATAGTAAAAATAAATATAGAAAAATAGAAACAGTTTGGTTTATTAAAAATGCTGGAAATGAAATAGTTTTTTTTTTTTTTTTAATCCAATTAATAATCAATTAAAGGAAAAAAAACAATCTGCAGATTAATTGATTAACAAAATAATTGTTTGTTATATAAATGATTTATGATTTATCAAGAAATCAATATTAATTCTTACAAGTCACAAATGAGAAAGTGCAGTTTGAATTTAGACTTAACACTTACTTAGGAGTGAGAAAATATTGTTTAGGAGTGTGAAAATGCTTTGTAAGGACGTTTGTGTTGCTCATATTTATAGTAAGTTCTCGTTCTATCTTCAGGTCACCAGTCTAGAACCTGACAATGTTCCGCAAAAAGAAGAAGAAGAGGCCAGAAATTTCTGCACCAAAGAACTTTGAGCACCGAGTCCATACCTCTTTCGATGCAAAGCGAGGAGTCTTTGTTGGCCTACCAACACAATGGCAGAGTCTTATAGAGAACCTGCGAAGACCCAAACCCATGGTGGACCCCTCCAGAATAACACCAGTGGAACTGAAACCAAAGAAGGTAAGATTCTCATTATATTTGGTTCTCATTATATTTGGTTCAGGCATGAATCAGTGACAAGTGCAAGAGGAGGGAAAATAATTATTCATCTAGAGGAACTGAGTGACAACACTACTATGTTTTATATTTAGTCATCCTCCTACTTATCAACAGTTTGGTTTTTACATATGACAGTCACCAAATGTAGCATTATACTCACTTTAATAAACAGATGCAAATAGAATCTCAAGAAACAAAAATGGTGCAGAATCTTAGAAGGTTACGTCTGCAATCTTATTTAAACTCAGGTCACTCTGTACATAGTGCAGGTCTCCTTCCTCAAAGCCACGACAGCGATTTTTTCTCCTAGCCTATTGAATCAAATAATATTGCTGAGTCCAATATACACTACCGCCTCGGCTTTCTGTCATATTTTTCCCTTATCTATCATGAGTCTCAACTAACGACCCAGCTTTGTACACCAACTCAATGACGGTAATCCTTAGAGGGCGTCAAGATTTATTACACCTCGCTGGCAATTAACAGCGACCCGTGCTGCCTAGCCACAAGTCTCACACTCAGGGATAAAAACTGCAGCTCCAAGCAGGCAGAAAGCTACAAGGCACTAGAGCTTAGCTGGTCCAGATTTCCTATCTTATTTTTATTAAAATAAAGATGGCATCTTACATGTACAGTAAAACCATAAGAATTAAAATTATTGTGTGTAACTGTTGACATGCTGGCATTCAGTGATATACAGAAACACAGACCCTCATTAGAAAATGTCTATAAAGCAAATACAAATGTGACCAGGTGAAGTGAATAATATTGATTAACTAATTACAATGGCACCTTGTAGTGACAGGGATATATTAGGCAGAAAGTCACCATTTTGTACAAGAACGTAGATATAAAAAATAGGCAAACCTAAGGATTTGAGCGAGTTTGACAAGGGCCAAATTTTGATGATGGCTTGATGACTGGGTCAGAGCATCTGCAATAGAAGAGCTATCGTAGTTCAGATTGCTGAAAATGTTAATGCTGGTTACATAAGAAAGGTATCAGGACACACACTGCATTGCAGTTTGTTGTGTACGGGGCAGCGTAGCTGCAGACCTACTCAATATTAGTTCATAATGCTATGGCAGATAGCTGATATATAAACTGTATAGGTTTATGTATTTATATAAATAGATGTGACATTATGTACGTGATGCATGCCCTAATATATTTAGTCCATATTATTATACTAACATGCATTATACTTTTTGGTTGTTGTGTAATATAAACATTTGAGCCATAATCATTTACAAAGTTTTATATCACAACTTTCTCAAAACTAGAAAATAAGAAAGAAAGAAAGAAAGAAAGAAAGTAATTATAATTAAAAAATGAAGACCCAACATTTTTGCACTGCTATTCTGTCCATTATATCCCACATGACTTCTGTCCGAAATCATTTTGGCTGAATGGGGGATGGTTATAATGGTGGTCTTTCCTTACCTGACTGCTGGTGTGGTCATAAGTACCTAGAACGCATGCAGCATTTTCATTGCCCCCAATCTTTCATAAAAAACAATGCCTTCACCTCAAATCAAGCATGACTTCACTCCAAGACTGAGTGAAAGACCGCTGGGCTTTTCTTCTGATAGGTTAAGCAAGTCCATGTTCCTGTGCGGCGACAGTGCTGTGCGTCAGTGCTGCTTTTAGGGCACATTTATACTTCTCTTCAAGGACAGACTGACAGAAGCACAAGGCAGTTGACAGAAAATGCTCTTTGTGGCTAAAAAGACCCAGCTAACTGTGAAAGAATGGCCGGCTTCATAAGGTGCAAGCGAAACAATCTTTTTAATCATTCTTCACTCATTCACGCAAACACCCTCCCCTTTAATCTCTCCCTCTACCGTTTGATGTAAAGAACATGTTCCAAATAAGGTTTGGCAAAATTACCAGGAACACTTGGACAGGAGGTGCATTTGTCACTGTAGCTTTTGTACGTCGCATCCTGAAATAGCTTCGCCTTAAAGGAAGTGTGATTTCGAGATCTTTCCCAGGTGAATTTGCGCAGCTAGGCTCACATTAATCAGAACCTTTCTCTTTCCTCTTTCCCTCTTTCTCTTGTCTTCAGACAATCGTGCGCGGGAGCTTTGTCGGCCATGGGGACTACATCTCGGCCATGCTGTCGGACATGAGCCGCCTGTCGGTGACCAGCTCCAACTCCCTGCGCAAGAGCAGCCCCACGGCTCGTAAAAGAGCTCGATCCCTTGGACGACTGGGCGAGGCAACAGAGACCGACAGCTACCAGTACGAGGACCTGGAGCGGGCTGACCCCGACCCCGATGCCCAGGCCCAGTGGAGGGAGCAGGCGCGAAATGTCCACAGTGAGAGTGGAACTCCCTACATGGGCATGAAGAAGAGCATCACCATGCAACCTAACGGAGTGCTGCCCAGGGCTAAGTCCACCTATGAGGTTAGCATCAGCTCCCTGGAGGGCCGCCCCACTCCCCCAGCCCTTCCTGCCCCTCCACCGCCACCCATCCCCGTGCCCCCCAGACCTGTGTATGTGGGAGGGGATTTGGGGAGCCCAAATGAGAGACTGATGATGAGGAGAGAGTTTCCCATAGTGCTCTCTCACAATCCGAGGCCCATCTCCTGCTTTTATAGCCCCACAATGCCTATGCAGCCTGTGCAGGGGGAGTGTGGGGGTTTCACGGCAGATTTAAGGACTGGTGACAGGCTCATGGTTCATCCACAAAACAGCCCAGGAAGGCCATACTCTTCCTATGACATTAAGGTAAATCACTCTTATGCTTTAAGGTTTCTTCATTTAATATCTTCTTTAAGATGCTTTGTGTCATGCATCCTGTATGTAAAAGGCAAGCAGATTTAAAGTCCCCATTAAGGGGCCTGACAAGCATGATTTGTTTCCATATATAAATGCATTTGCTGAAAATTGGGGAGGGGCAGAAAGAAGATGCTTTTAGTTCTTTTATTAAAGCTTAAAAAACTATGTTCCAAAATTTGCCTCCTGTGGTAATGCACCAATTCACACTGGTTAACATGCGGTAATTAGCAAGAAGTAAGCAAGATAATTGAATCCTGAAGGGCTTTACTTATTTGTAGAAGGCAATGCACACTTGACTGAACAACAATATATTTCCCAGAAATTGCAAACTTTTAAACTGCACATATACACACACAGGATAATACACAGTACACAGTACAGTAGATACAGTGATCACTGTTATCTTGATGGTATTACAAAACTGAGTTCTTTTCACTCATGGCACATTTACTTTTACCATTTTGAAAATTATGGTATAGAAACAGCTATTGTACTATCATTACGTATTTTATGAGCTGCTTCTATACCATAGAAGCAGCTTAAAATTAGAGTTTATCATTCCTGGAAAAAATATTCTTGTTCAGTCAGATGTGCGGGCAAAAAGGCAATCTTCAGCATGAGACAGCTTTTAAATGCCCTTAAAAGAAGGGCATGTGAAATTTGAAATCAGGAGGATTATGAAGGGGAGGCAAAATATGTTGAGGATTTCTTTTATAGAGCCCACTACTTTTAGCAGTTTTTTCACTTGCAGTGCACATTTGCAAAGGAATTGCAATGGATAACGTGTCAGCAATGTGCCAGCAATAGTTCACAGAAGGGAGCATAAACTGTAGACACTTAAACAGATCACTTTAACAGCTAGAAGCAAATGAGCAAAGAACACTCAAATGCTAGATGGCTGACAGTAACTTCTATATTATTCTCTAACGAAATGTTACTGTAAGTTAAAGCTATGATTGCATGTGTTCAAATGCTTATATTGCTGAAAATGATTAATTACCCACCTTAGAGGCTTTAAGAAGTGAGAAAACCAATAGAATAGAAATAGAATAGAAACAAATTTTCATATCTTATACAGAAACAAACCTATGACAGCCAGTTTGCATACAATGAAATTACCAGTTGTAATTGGTACAATCCCTGCAGCTAACCATATGTGTGAATTTATTGCATTCTGAGGAATTTTAATTTCTACATGATTGATTACCAACAAGTAATAAATAGAGACAATATAGTTATCATGTCTTTTTGACATTGTTAAAAATGTAAGGTTTTAAGTGTTATCTCTACTGTTATTCATACTGCTGATGTCTTCAAGGCAAAGCTTGTTGGCATATTATCTAGGCTGTGTAAGCTTGTAAAATTAATTTAGATGGTTTTTCAAGGTGATAAAACGTGACGTAAATCATTTAGACCTACAGTGTCCCTGTGGGGCTAGCAGGCTATTTTTAGAACCACTTGCACTTGCGGGAGCAGGCTTTCTAAGTAAGCGCTTCGCACCGGCAGAATACACAAGATGGAAAGGAATAAAAAACAGTTCATTAGCATGCAGTTATATCAAGGAGCACTCTGCTCTGGGACACCAGCCAAACCTTTGCCTCTTCCTTCTGAAGTTACAGGCCGATGTTGCTCTGAGACCACAGCCTGGAATCTTTCACAGCGGGACCAACAGTCCTCTGGTGAGCGGCATTGGGCCCCACAGGACTGTCCGCTCCTCTTCCAGCTACACAATCGGACTCTCACCCAACATCAGCTTCCGGCCTGGGGGACCAGAAAATTTCCTGAGGCACTCAGGCTGCCCAAACCCAGGTCTATACCCCAGGCAGGACAGTCCATCCCAGCCGAGACCTTCACCCACCGGCTCCTTGGCCACCAGCCCGCCTGGCACATGCTCACCCGCATTCAGGCCCCCCCAGCACCCGTCCCCGCGCCCACCCCCCGACCCGCCCAAGGTCACCCACGAGCAGTTTAAGGCGGCACTGCAGATGGTGGTAGATAAGGGCGACCCGCGTTCCTACCTGGAGAATTTTGTGAAAATCGGCGAGGGTTCCACAGGGGTGGTGTGTATCGCACGGGAGAAGCACAGTGGACGCATTGTGGCGGTCAAGATGATGGACCTGAGGAGGCAGCAGCGACGAGAGCTGCTTTTTAATGAGGTAAAAAAAAGTTGACATAATGTTTAAACAAGTAACCCTAAAGTGCTGTCGCTCTGCATTAAGCAAGTCAAAAAGAAGAGTGTCCTTGTCATTTGCAATTGTTAGTCACTCTGAATGAGAGTGTCTGCCAAATGCAATAAAAGTAGATTAGTTTAATCCTATTATCATGCACTAATTGCAACAAATAGGTAAGTAGGGACCAATTTAATTTGCATGTTCACTTAATAAGGCAAGGTACAATTTTGCAGGTGGTGATCATGCGGGACTACCAGCACAGGAACGTGGTGGAGATGTTTAAAAGCGCACTTGTGGAGGAGGAGCTCTGGGTCATCATGGAGTATCTGCAGGGGGGAGCTCTTACTAATATTGTTTCAGAAACCAGGTAAACCATCCAAGTCCAAACCTCTTTACTGTATCACTATATGTAAAATATATTCAAATTGATGCATTTGACAGAAAATGATTTGGAAATAACACATGAATAGGCCGTCTTATGGAATATCTTTAACAAGATAAAATATTAAATATTCATTCCATTCATTTCAACTTATAAAAACAGATTACAAGTCATTTTTGACAATTTTGGAAACATTTGCCCCTGTGTAAACATAATACTGAGTTGTGGGCAATGATGTCATATTGCAGGGTTTATTTAAGGCTTCCATACAGCTTTTTATTGTAGTGTCTTATTGTAACCACTTGGGGGCAGTACGCTGTAAACTCTGCTGAGGCATTTACACACAATGTTGGACACAATAATTCAATTACATTATCAGCTTTGTCAGTGTTGCTATGAAATCAAGCAAGCAAGTCTGAGAAAAAGATATTTCTCCATCCTAGTGTAAGACACTTTCTGAAAAAAGTTAGATTATTTGAAACTACACAAAGTAAGCGTTGTATGTGGTGCACATACAGGCAGCTGAAACATCAGATCTGAGCATGTCAAGATTATTTTAGGTGACCTGGACTGGATATCAAATAAACACTTACAACAGAACCTAAAGAGGATACCACAACCCACAAATAGGGGCAATTCTGTCTGCAAACATGAAAAGAAGCTATTGTATGAAGGAGTAAATTGCCATAATTTGTTATTTTCGAGATGGGCATTTTTCAAAGAGAATGAATTGCTAGTAATGTACAGCCCTTGAATAGTTTTAAAGGTGGAAATCACCCTGTAGGGTAACATCATTACCACAGATACTGTATGCTTCATCTAAGGTTTTCACCTTATCACCTTGCCTGTGCCTGCTGCCGATTTAACCTCTCACTTTAAACTTATTCACAATGAGACGTATAATTTAACTGGTTCATAGACAGGGTGCTATATTCAGGCTGCCATCTGTGCTAACTGGGCAACGTTGCTCACCCAGGCTGAGCGAGGAGCAGATTGCCACAGTGTGCGAGGCCGTCCTGCAGGCATTGGCTTACCTCCACTCGCAGGGAGTCATCCACCGCGACATCAAAAGTGACTCTATCCTGCTCTCCTTGGATGGAAGAGTGAGTTCCACCTCCCTTTTCTCCTCCTACTCTTTTCCTCTGCCTCCCACACGCCCTCTCCGTTTTCTCCAAAGGCATTAAGAAAGCTAGCTTTGAGGCAAATGTTGATGAGTGTGCATAACAATGTTTTCTTTCTCATTCAGATCAAGCTGTCAGACTTTGGGTTCTGTGCCCAGATCAGCAAAGATATTCCTAAGAGGAAGTCACTGGTAGGGACTCCATATTGGATGGCCCCTGAAGTTATCTCCAAGTCCCCATACGGTACTGAGGTAATGGATGACAAAACTTTATAAGCTCAAATAAAAGGGAATTGTATTTGCATTAGTAGCATTTAGCAGACGCTCTTATCCAGAATGTCGTCCGTTTCCTAATTACAGGTACTGTATCCTTGCTCAGAAGTCCTGGTTGGTGGTTCCTGGAATTCAATTCAAAATATTATGATTACTAATACAGGGTTTTAGTTGATTATACCAGAGCATTACCATTTCTTACTGTGTTGTTGGATTGTCTCACTTTGTGATTGAAGCTGTAACGTTTTATAACTAACACACTATCTCACATAATAATGATGATTGTTACGTCTGCCAAAGCCATTCGTGATGAGTGTATGGCTGAACTTTCTTGTCTTAAAGTGGAATGGATTGTCTGCTAATCCTCTGAGGGAAATACACTATAATTCTGCATAGTCTGTTATATGATATGCATGTTTTGGTGGTGATGATGGTCTAGTGGTAAGGATACTCGCCTCTGGACCAAGAGGCCATGGGTCGGAATCCTACCTCCAACGCTACCATCACTGGGTACCTAAGCAATACCCTTTACCTCAGGTTGCTCTCAGTGTCCCTGAAACTAGGAAATGAAAGGTGCTCTATGAATAATAGCGTCTGCTAAATGCCATAAATATTCTGAAATTTACTTTTATTACTCTACTTAGTTCACACAACTGAAATTGTTGCTTTCTGAAACAAACTCAGGTGGATGTGTGGTCTATGGGCATCATGGTAGTGGAGATGGTGGATGGAGAGCCTCCTTATTTCAGTGAAACCCCAGTGGCTGCTATGAAAAGGCTGAGAGATGAGCCAGCACCCACCATACGAAATGTTCAGCAGGTAACTAATCTGAGTAGAAGTACTACAGCATCTGATATTAACAAATTGAATTTTAAAAGTCAATACTTTACTCAAGGACTGGCATTTAAGTGCTGTAACTTGATTGTTTTGAAATATGATGAATTGTAATTTTTTGTTTCAAAAAGTGATGACAACTGTGGCACAGTCCCGATCACAGTGGCAGAGATTAATCTGAACTATGATTTGAATTTTGTTACATCAGCTACATAAATGCCTGCAGATGGCGATGTCACCTCTTCAGTATCAGTTTCCAAAAATCTAATAAATAACTACTATTGCCAACAGGAAAAATGAGGAAAAAGTATAATTATTTCTATTATAACTGCGGTTGAGTTGAGTGTGAAGGTTGGAAATAATTTTAATCCTCAGTCCATGTACTCAAAACAATACTTAGCACAAGTACAATACAAAACACACACACACACATACACACGCACACATGCATGTTTAATTCACTGTACACTTACATTCTAAAGACATAATGATTACTGTTGCTTGCCTTTAAACCTAACCTGATCCATAACCATAGTAATGAAGATGAACTTTTGTCCTCTTTTAGTTTTCTTACATTCCTTTTAATACAGAAGATTCTTAGCAAAAAAAAAACCAAACAGACAGAAATGCCATTTTCATCACAAAAGTTAGGCCTGACCCCGTACTGCAGTTGTAGAGTCTGAGATTCGTCTAGGTCAGAGACACAAACATACACACACGTCCTAACCGTTTGTAATGTATGATTCTCAAACCGCCAACCCAATCTTCCATTCTCAACATCTGTTTCATTTCCACAGGTGTCTCCAATGTTGAAGGACTTCTTGGACCGTATGCTCACCAGAGACCCCTTGGAGCGTGCCAGCGCCACTGACCTGCTGGAGCATCCATTCCTCCTGCAGAGCAGCTCTCCACAGTGCCTTGTGCCCCTAGTGGAGCAGTATCGCAAGCGCATGTCCCGCTGCTGAGATCTCTTTCTGCTCTCCTACATGCCACTGCGGCAGACTGTCCTGGCCAGCCGCTGCCTGGGCCACAAACGTGGGCGCCCCACACAAGCGTGTCCTAAGTGCGGAGCAGTAAACGGAAGAGGCTGCAGTGTGGGTTGGCACGAACTCGGACACAAACTAAGATGCCTATTTTATTCCTTGCACGTGCAGGATGGCGATGACTGTGGTTACATGTTGACTAAAGTAAAATAGAAGTTTGATTTGTCAGTGGCAAATTTTCTTCATCCTGAGAACTTTGTGCCACAGATCAATCTTTGTATGACATAAAACTAAAAATGCTAAAAGTCTGTTAGCTTTCAATCGTGGTTAACCCCGTCATCGTTTTTGGGGGATGGAGGGTCCCCTGTCATCTTCGCAGCATAAAAGCTTGACTCTTTCATGCTGAAGCAAATAAGGATGGGGCTTAATGACTATGATTAGCTTGATTGTTTTCCAGTGTTCTTAGCACAGAAACTACTTTTCCAATGCACCTTGTCTGGGATCAACTTGCATGCCTATATAGTGGCACATGTGGGCTGTTTTAAGTTAAGCAAAATGACTTGAAATTAATATTAGAGCAATGGCATCAACTGTGGTTCAGCTACTGCTGTGGCAAAATGTTTTATTGAGCCATTGGAACTGACTAAACACATTCTACTGATTTAGCTATTTATTGATTTGTTGTTTCTTTGCTTTTCTCATTTTCTTTGTCAAAATCCTCAGTTTTTCTGGAAGGTGTTGTGAATTGTTTATAAAAATGTGGTACCTGTACATATTCATCTTCAAATGTACATTTCAGCTACAGAGGGTGAATTTTAAAATCAAAACTTTTGGGTGGAATAATGTACATAAAATCAAGGGAAGAGCTGATGTATTTCCATTTTTTAACATTAGTGAACTGTAAGTGAAATGAGACACCTACTGTAAGTCATCCGATTTTAAGTGTTTGTTTACAAGTGTGTGTTTGTGTGTGTGTGTGTGTGTGTGTGTGTGTGTGTGAGAGAGAGAGAGAGAGAGAGAGAGGTGTGTGTTTACACTGGGGATGTAATATTCATGTTAGCATTCACACATCCAAACTGTTGTATTGGAATAATTTAGTTAAAAATCCATGGATTTGTTTCAGTGAAAGTGGAGTGTGTGCTGCTAAAGAATGAGAGATTAAGAAAAGCGGGAGATAGTGATTGTGGATATGTTTGTGTATGTAAAGCACACAGGTTTGGTTCACATTGGATGGTCTGTCACCAGCCGAACACACTCAATCTTTAACTTTCTTCAATAACTCAACAGGATTCATTGTGGCTGTATTTGTATGTCACTTGTTCAAACTGTTCAAAACAAGAGAAATGGAACAGTTTTAATTTTGTAAAATGAATAAAGGATGCATACTGAACATTCAACAACAGCCATGCAACAGGTTAACCTTTCTTTATTGCTCACTGTCTCTCTCTCTCACACATACACACACACACACACACACACACACTTAGGTGCACTGAATCAATGTTTATTGAATGTTGACAGAATATAAATGATTTACATTCGCAATATGCATAGTTTAATATGCCAAAATGCTTAATTACAGTTGCAAATATATATAATTACGGTCGCAAATAGCCCATCGCTAATAAACAAAATCCATGTATTTTATACATAGTTTTTACATTTTATTATTAATTCCAGATCTTGATCACAGAATCTAAAGCGTGCAAGAGGAGTGCATCGAACACTTAGAGGCTATAAAGGTAAAAAATATGAAAATATAACAATATTACATAGACTTACATCATATAACTGGTAAAAACGGGTCTGACGTGAAGGCTTAAGCACATAAATACGTGTAAGTTACAGGATTTTAGTCAAGAAGAGACTAGATAAAACTTTTTCTTAACAGATCAACATATATACTGTATGTACGCAAGTTATTTACATCTGTCTGATAAAATCCTTTACATATCTGAGATTAGTCTCTAAATCGAAAGCACTTCGAGTCAATCAAATGACATCCCCTTAAGTGATCCCTGTATAAACTGAGTACGTCTATGGCTTCGGTATCAAAGTGAACTGAGAATCTGTATTTTAGGAGCGATTAACGGGAGGACTTCCCTCAAACTCACACCTCACACCGCTTATGCTATCAACACTCGGCTGACTGTTCACTATCCTGTGGGTGTGAGAGAAGGGAAAAGTCTCCGACCGAGCCATTTTCCCCTTATTTAATCCCGCTCCAGACGGATACTCCCTAACCAGCCTCATAAACTCTGGGGCTGTGAATCTCCTCAATAACCGCGTCCCGAGTCCGCCGAACCCGGCTGGACGAATTTTAATCCTCTCGGGAGCGATTTCCTCCCGACTGAAGAGCAATTTGTTTTGTCTTGCGTTCTTAACCACACTGGGGTATTTAAGAGAGTCTCTTTTGCTTTTGTCGTCGTCATTCTCAACTCCGTTTATAAGTTCCGTCTGCGGTTTTCCCGTTTTTTCTGAGTCGGTTATCTTGGCCGAAGTATTACCTCGACTGTAAAACTTGGCGATCAGAGGCTTCTCATCCTGAAGAGATGCTCTTTTGAACTTGCTTGCAGACTGGTGGCAGTCGTGCACGTCACCTTGGTACGACTGTTTTCTGCCACTTCTGAGGTCGAGGTTAAACGACTTTGCTTTCCCCCAGATAGGCGCATTGTCTCTCTGTTCTTGCTTGTCGTCCTCCTTCTTGCTGCGCTCTAAGTTGCCGTTCATTTTTCTTGTAGTGCCAGAACTTCTCAACGTAGAGTTTTGCATCTGTTTTGAAGTGAACAGGTTGTGCTGCTCGTCCTCTGTGAAATGCTTCTCGGAGAATCTGGTCAAACTCTGGTATGAGTGCAAGTTGTTTCTTTCAGGGGACTGGTGCTGACTGAAACGTCTTTTTTGATTGCCATTGTCCCCTATCCACACTTGCTTCTGAAACAACGCTGGCAACTCTTCGTTCTTGTTGTGGAACTGCTTTGAAAACCTTTCCAGAATTTGCCTTGGGAGACGGTTGAGACGGGGGCTTTCGCCTTGCATTTCGCCCACTATTTCCTCTGTCTGCTCAGAGGAGCACAACCCCTTTCTCCCCACAGTGGTCAGCATTTGAACACACTGGGTATGCCCCAAGTAGTCTGCTATCTGCACAGCGGAGTGTCCTGCGTGGTTTGTGCGTTCCAACTTCAAACCGAGTCTTTTAAAAGCTCGGATCAGAAACTCCAGGACCTGACTGTGTCCTCCATAGGCGGCGTATATCAGTGCACTGTTACCCCAGCTGTCGGTGAGCTCTGGGTCTGCGTTGAACTGCACCAGGACCTTGACCACATCTAGGTGCCCCAGCTCACATGCTAAGCTTAGGGCTGTGCGGCCGTGTTCGTCCTGGCTGTTGACGTCGGCTCCTTTCTCCAGCAGCAGGTGTGTAAACTTGGACCTCATACTGTGGTCTTGGAGGCAAACAGCGAACATCAGTGGTGTGCGGCTGCTCTCTGTCTTTGAGTTGATGATGCGCCCGTCCAGTGCGTCCAGCACAAAGCGAGCCAGGTGCACCTTGCCGCTGTTCATTGCATCAAGAAAGGTCTTTGTGCCAGAGCCCTGGCACAGATCCTTGGGCCTCAGCATAGTAAAGTGCCTTGTCTCCAGGCGAAGCCTCACCGGATGTTGGAGGGAGTGTGGCAGCGTCAACCTTGGCACTGCCTCGGTTTTGCTGGCATCCGACTTTGAAATTTCTAAGTCTTGGTCATGGACTGTCGGTGGTTTTATACCTCCCTCTCTCTTTGTGCCCGCCCCACGTTGCTACGGCAACAGCCATTTGAGGCCCGGTGCTGCTATAGCATTCATTCAGAATCTCCTCCTCTCATCTCAGACACGAGGTGAAAGATATGCCATTTTGAAAGGCATAATTATTCAGACAAAAAAAACCCAGCACGGTTTGTTTAAACTACTGAAATAAAAAACCAGTTCAATGCTTCTGAGGATTGATGGACTACTCTGCAGCTTGTATGAGAGAAAAATTAGTGCAATGAGTTGTTCATTTACAAGCACTCAAGGTTAAAAAAACAAAAAATATTTATGTAAGTCAGTAAGGTCTTTATGTATGGGAAGGCATGAGTCATTTTTATAGAACCACAAGAACACAAACTAATGCAGAGCAGATAAAGGGGCTAGAAGAATGACACACTTCATTAATGTAGGTTTATTTTATCAATACATCCCTTGAGTACCCCTTTTTGGAATTTTTGTGATATTATAATCACAGTGATAGACACATTCAAAATTCATCCAAAATAATAATCAATAATTCTGTGTTAACACTATGCAAGTCTTAAAATCAAGTAAATTTACACTTAACAAATGGCCTGTTATAATTTTGCTGTATGGGTACTTGACACTTTCACTCAATACTTTTGAAGTCTCACAAAGAATAGGCCTCTATCACTTCAGGTGTTCTTAAGCAACAGAAATGGTGGCGGTCAAGTGGTAGCATACTTGGTTGCAATTCAAGAGGTCATGCTCTACGCCCATCACTATTACCAACACTGGACTCAGGCCCGGCTCTACGGTGAGGCCACGGTGGGCCTGGCCCACCCAATGACAAACATGGCACCTGGAGGAGAAGAGAGAGATTTTAAAATATGTTGTGTCTTTTTTATTTTTTTATTTAATTTGTTTTGTAAAAATGTATTTTGATTTATAATAAAAAATGTAAAAAATATTATTGGACTCTGTACATACCCAACTATCAATTACTGTTTATATATAAATATATGCCCTTCAAAAATCTTTCTGGCCCACTCTTTTACTAAGAGCTGGATCTGGCCCTGACTGGACTTATGATAAGAGCCCTTGACCCCAAGTTGCTCCAGGGAGACTGTCCCTGTAATTACTTAAAGTCGCTCTGCATAACAGTGTCTGATAAATTTGGTAAATGTATTGCTAGTTCATCCCAGGCCAAATGAATCCATGCATTTCAGGGCCAAAATCGTTGTTAACCTCTTTGGGCTGGAGACGGCTACTTCATGAGTAGGACACCAGCCGAATCTTTATTCTTGGCAGATGAGTGGGAGGGGGTCACACTTGAATGAGCACTGAGGATATTTGTTGGTATTTGGGGATGTAGCAAAGCTGTAACAGATCTAGCACACAAAATAATGTGACAGCTGTGTAACCTAAAATTAGAATTCAACACTGCTGCTGCCACCACATTTATCTCAAAGGTCTTGTCCTAATTTAAGGAGTTTTTGAAATTATGGTTGTCTTGAACATTCCTCTGTTTAACCGAGAAATGTTTATTCTTTGGAGCCAGACAAATGATAACAATACACTGTTGACACTGTTGTCCTGAAACCTGTGGATACAGATTTTATTGCATTTGTTTATTGAATCTTCCCTTTTACTTAATATCAGCACTTATTAACTATGTGCGCGGTATGGCAGCACAGTGGTCAGCGCTGCACCCTCACAGCGAGAAGGTCTTGGGTTCAAGCCCCGGGGACTGCCGTAGGGCCTTTCTGTGTGAAGTTTGCATGGTCTCACCGTGTTCGCATGGGTTTCCTCCAGGTGTTCCGGTTTCCTCCCACAGTCCAAAGGCATGCAATATAGGTTAATTGGTGACTCTAAATTGGCCCTGTAAGGTGAGAATGTGAGTGTGATTATGTGAGTGTGTGTCCCCTGCAGTGTGTTGGCCTTGCGCCCAAAAGTTTCCGGGATAGGCTCTGGTCCAACGCGACCCTAGCTGGGATTAAGCGGTTCAGATAATGAATGAATGAATGAATGAAAGAAAGAACCAAGTCTATTGAATTCAATACACTCATATATTTCTACTGTCAGTATGCAGTACTTACACAATTGTAGCTTCAATTGTCAGTTTCAATTTATTTTTTGCTATTCTGTTCTACCTGTTGGTAAGAGTTAGGCTCGGCCACACGATTAGAAAGAGGGACCAAATGAAAGCATAAAAAAGGTTGTGAAGGTCCAAAGATACATTTAAAGAATAATAATAGGGAGTGGACCATTGTTCAATATATAAACGGGGCAGTTGGTAGTGTAACAGTTAGGGAGTTGACCAAAGATTCAATGGTTGCCGGTTCAAATGCCTGATCGGTAAACGTACCCCTGCGGTACTCATGAGCAAGGTATCGTCCCCAAGCACTGCTTCCCTGGTGCTGCCGAAAAGCTGCCCACTACTCCTCCAAGGATAGATCAAATGCAGAGGTCACATTCCATTGTGGTGCACTGTGCGCTGTGGTTCACAAAGACAAATAATCACTCACTTAAATAGTCACTCATTTAAATAACTAAGTATTGGGCTTCAAAATTGATTAATATTTTGTTCTGGCAATATAGTGTACTGTCTATTCCTATTATTTTCCTAGGTTTAAATAGAACTTTCAGCTTACTGTTGCTATAATATAAAACACAGCAAGTGAGAGGTGAAGTCTGTGCTGTTTGTAGCTGAAGTGAGAAAACACCAGCAGTTCTCTTATTTGGCCCTGCCTGGCCATATGGTCGCTGTTATTAAAATCAGTCAGGGGCTTCACAGGGCATACATCAATGTGTCATCTTTGAACTGTCAGATATTATAGAGACATAATCATATATGCAGCGCCAATTTTTAGCACACTTTCTTAGAGATATGTATAGCACTTTCTACCGTCAGTGGACTTGATTTAAAATGCAATTGTTGCTGATCACGTTTCTCAATGCCACACACTGTTCCTTTGCTCCTCAGCGTTTCCATTTAGGACGTGTTAACGTTATTGAATCGAATCATGTCAATCAATCTTGAACATATTGCTAATTTCCCCAGGCTTCAATTTCCTGAGAATAATTGCCACAGTGTTAAAGAATCATATCTGTCTCAGGAGGGATCTTGTGGAGCCTGTTAATTAATCTTCTGCAACAGGATTAAAGATTTCTGGTGTTTTAATATCCTGCTCTAAATAGATTCCACATCTAAAGCCTTAATTGTGTTACTGATGCTACATACCCAAATTCTAATCAGTGCTTATTCATGGTACCAGGCTTGATCAAGGGTTTTGTTGTGATTTAAAATCCATTTTGTTTTCCTAATTCTTGGGGTAATATTACCAGACAACATCATGAATTCTATTACATTAGGCTATTGTGCTTCTTAATTGTGGTTTGTTTTAGTAATGTACACGATGTGTGTTTATTGAATGCATGCTTTGAAGAGAAAATTTAATTTTTTTGCAGCATTTTAGGGCTATTTTAGCTCTCTGCTGGTCCCAAAATAGACTTCTGAGTCCTTGCAGCCAATCCTGCTGGCTGAGGTTGAGTTATTGTGTTTGGCCTGTCGCTTTTGGCAAGAATGGATAATTCATGTTTGAGCGTAGCAGCTTTTAGGAGACTATTTTAGGGTGCAGGTGTCTAGCAGAAATTTCTGATAGCCCTGAGAATGGGAGCCTTACCTGAATACAATAACATCATAAATTCTCAAATCTTGCTTAAAATATCTACACCATCATTAATATGCCTCTGCCATCCAAACAGGATGAGATGCAATGTCAGGCCTGACTTAAGAGGTGGAGTTGCTGTGTTTCTAATCTTTTAATCACCGTTCCTGCTAAAGTGAGGCCGTGATAATCGCGTTTTAAAAATAACCTTCCGCATTATTGACAAATACATGTAAGAGTAGCCAAGGAGGGGAGAGGCAGCCTGATGAGCTAATTGAGAAGACGCTTGTAGAAAACAGAGATGTTGCCATAAATACTAAATTTGCTATTCGCCACTTTACCCGTGCCCAAAGCCAGACTCTTTGAATAGCTAATTAGAAATTAAAGCTCATTTCATGCTAATGGGTGATCATCAGTCAGGAGCATATTTGTTAGCCACAAGGGGACAATTCTGCCTACGGAACCTGATGACTGTGCCTCCAAGGATATTAGAAAGGGAACTTTAGGAAGTCCTCTGGAAAAACTATTTTTAAAAGTGACTGCAATATGCCATTTCTGGCAGACCTTTATTATGAGGTGCCTTCCAAAGTGCCAAAATCAGAATATAAGAATCAATAATAAGAATTGCACTTGGCAACATAGGTATTGCCCTACTTCAATAATGAATGGCCCCCTGAGCAAGTATCCTAACCTCAAATTGCTCCAGGCAGACGTGCAACATTGCTCCGAATAAACAAGTATTCCTTGACAGCCTTAACAACAGACTTTTTTATGTGAAATATATGATTTTCTGCAATTTGACTGTCAACACAATTTCACATAAACAGCACTAGTTTAAGTTCATTGCAACACTATGGCTGTAAACTGCAAACTACAGCAAAAATGCTGAACTCCTGAACTTTCACTGTAACATTATTCAGATGGTCAAAGGATAAAATAACCACTAATTACAGTATTTGGTTTACATAGCGTGATTCAAAACATGGATCCAGTCTGCGATTCCTTGTTGCTAATTGCATAAATGGAAGAGCAACAACGTTCTCATGCCATTCTTGTCTATGTGATTCCCACGACACTGTCACTGGAACAATAAATAACACAGGGAAAGCCACCAGAGGAGACCTCTTTAATTAAGCAAAGCTGGGTGACTCTAATTAAGCTCCTTGTAAGATAGTTGGTTATGGAGCAAGATGCCAAGGTGTAAAGTCTGGCTCTATTCTGTGTCCAGCGCTACCGCCATTGAATCCCTGTTAAAGACCCTTACCCCCAAGTTGTCCCTGCAGTTAGGAAATGTAAGACATTATATAAATCTATGTGTTTCAGTCATCACTGTTTTAATACTATAGTTCCATTCTGTATTTTGTGTATAATATTTAGACCCTATTTAAAGAATTAGCTGAAAAATATCTGATTCAACTAATAAACAGTAGAGTATCTCTCTCTCTCTCTCTCTCTCTCTCCCTCCCTGCCTCCGCTAATGTTCTCTGATTTGAGACAAAGACAGTCGACAGCTTGGGTTCAGCGTAAGTATTGCACCCTGTCATTTTGATTGGGAACAGACAGCTGGACGTCGTCGCGGCAGCCGCCTGTGTGTCCTCACCGGAAGCCGCAAGGTTCTGCAGCTTCAGGATAGTCAGATGAGGACCATTACACTTCTGTTTAGCACTGACTCAACCGAGAGGTTTTGTTCTCATGATGTCTTTGCTGACTGCATTGTGTGCAGCTCATAATGCATAAGTCACTTCCTGGAAGTGGGATTTCCTGGAGGACTAATTAAAAATCATGTGCAAGTCAGTCATTACAGTGTGAAATATAAAATCTGAAAAATATGCATCAGCCACAGAAGATATGTGCAAGAACTTACATTTCTTTTGTCATTTGTTGTTGACCCTACTGTGCCTATTGTCTGCCACCCTTATGTAATATCAGTGCCAAGGATATTGTGCATGGGTTTCTTCTTGTTTTATATTCCTTGCCCAGGACATCACCGGCTGTTACACCAGGCATTTCTCATAAATCAGACAGTCATTAGCGCTTGCCAAATCTCATGCTGTGATCCAGCACCAACGCACACAATCCACATGGAAGGAAAACTGCTCACATAGCCATCTGGGTCAAAAATCCAGCAGACATTGATGAATGTTACTGGGTCATTGCATCTATTTGTACCCACCTAAAGTAATGTGCAAGTCATGCATGCAAATCAAAAAGTGCAATTTAAATGGATTGACAATTTATTAAATCATCCATTACCTTGTGCATATTGAAAAAATATTTGTAATACATAGATACAAATCAAATGTAATGTATAATCAAATTGTACAATATCAACACTATACTTCAACTAGCAACCTTCAGCTAGCTGTCAGCTCATATAATGCTGTGATTTATGAGATTTCCTCAGACTAATTCAATACTCAATACAAAATATCATTCATCCATTTGTTTTCTGAAACACTTTATCCCTATCGGGGTTGCAGAGACTGGAGCCTATCCTGGGACCACAGACGCGAGGGCACATACTGCAGGGCACAGACACTCACACAATCATACTCTCAGTTACACCTTACAATGTAAATTTGTCAATCAACCTATAGTGCATGCTTTTTAGACTGAGGGAGGAAACAACAGCCCCCGGATAAAACTCACGTAAACATGGGGAGAGCATATAGTTAATCTGAAATGAGTAATAAACCGGAGTAATAAACTGCTTCTCATTAGCATATGCTATGTTGCAACAAGTAGCATTTACCTGGCACTGGGCCTGAGCTAAATCTCTCAAAGACTTTCTTGTTCCTTTGTGCCTATCAATTAATTCCTCCCACCCAATGCAGTGGATATGGCACCTTGTAATTATCAGGGGGCATCATTACTTTTCGGTAGACAAGTTTAACGGAGAGGTTCACTAACTTGTAATTATTCTGTTGACTGGTGAAATCTACGTTTACTAGGATTTCGGTTCATGTGAGACATTTTCTGACAAATCTGTATTTTCAAGTTCATTTGTTTCTTTGTGCAGTAATATTGCTGCTTATTATCTATTCTTTTTCTGTTACAAATAAAAAGTGAAGATTTGAACTAAAAGCATCTCGAACCTACTGTTAAGTGTTCTTTATTGATTTCACACATTTTAAAAGCACCTCCGTACGGCACATTTGAAGTTGGCCAAAATCATCAAGAAAATTTCAAGTGGATAATTTCCAACAAATGCCTGAAAGGCCTCTTTTCAGAGAACAGTCCAAATTTGGAGCAGTCATCAACGATAAACACTGTGTTTATGTCCAGTAGATTGCTTTGTTATGTAATCAACCACCAGCAGGACCAAGAAAAACAAAAAATGCATGTATATTTATTCTGTTAAGTGTTCATTTAAAATGTTGAACAATAAGAACCTTTTAAGAAATGGTTTCTCATATTCTGTACCCTATGCATATATTAATGTCGATTCCACGTATAGAATCTCTCTTTTTAGATAATCCGTGTCCAGAAAACTAGTTCTGGCTTTAGAGATTATGTACACAACAACCTGAAAAGTGGTAATAACAAATATTCAAATCAAGGAAATGGAGCAGTTTTACCTGATTAAATTGCAGGATGAAAGAACCACATGTGCTGGCACATTGCAATACTTTTATAGAACACTGTTAACAAGCTAATAGTAATCTAACATTAATAAATAAATGTTAAAGCTAATCTAAGCATTCTTGGCTCAGTGTAAATATATTTGGCAAAACAGAAGCTGCAGACCAGTGTGCCATTAAACCAAGCAAGACAAACATAAGATAAGCAAAGTATACATTTGTTCTGTATTTTTAGTGTATTTTAATGTCCTGTTATTAAATCCTCTATTGCGTTTTGCTGCAAGCAGCAACATTTTTATAATGTCATCACATTTATGTCAGCAAAAGTTTTAGCTTTCACATTTCCTATGCATTCAATACCAAAATGAAATGACTGCGTTGGTGAAGATGGTCCACCTGTGCCCATTTGAAATTCCCTGGCAGCACGCCTGTAGTATGCACTTCTTGGCATCCTTCGCCCGCCACCCCCAGGGTCCCTCCAAGAGCCTGCTGGTCACAATCTGCTCCCCCCCTCTGTCCTCCAGCTCTGCCCACTGACAGCTCAATAAATTGGACGTTAGGATAACAGATGTATTTCTTGTGTGCCTCTGTCCAGTCTGAGGAGCGCTCTCTCCTTCCGGAGCAGCTGTGCTAATGGTTGGTCTGTCTCTGCTGAGCCTTACATCATATGCTTGGGCCCAGCCAAAGCGCGGAACATCCTGTTGACAAACTTATGTGGAAACGTTTCCAGTAGCGATAGGAATTGGTAAGATTTTATCAATATCAATGCCATTGTCAATTCTGCCTATCAATCCAATTCCTTATCAGTATCAGTAGTATCAGTAGAACTATGAATAAAAATAAGGTTAGTGGGAGGTGGAAACCCTTCTTTATCCATTTGGAATTCATCCAGATATAGAATAAAATTATTTGATAACAAATAATGCATTTTTCTATATTAATTTTTACTTAAACATTATAGAATGGAAAAAAAAAAATTCTAATTAATGGAAAATAAAGAAATATTGAGGTTTTGGCAGTTGTCAAGCATTTAGCCTCATTTTGACTTATAACTGATTTTTGACTCATTTCTGAGAGAATTTCTTTTTTGCCATGAGGGTGTTCCATATGAGAGCCGCGGCACAATAGCGTTGTGGACACACGTCGGAAATAAATATCAAGTAAATGGCTGTATTGTAGAACGCTGGTTTTTGTTATTTATCAGCTACTTTAACAGTTTTGTCTGTAATAAATGTGAAAATTTGACTGAACATTAACGGTTTAATGAAATTTTAGTTGTGCACACTAACAAACGCAAGGTGTGTGTTTACATCACCAATAATGTCATTTATGAGTCATGATTCCTCGAGGTTGAAGCTCAAGTCGCAGAGACCTAATGCACCTTGACGCAAAACTTAGAAAAAAACATACAACATTGTGTGGGGGAAATGAGAGAATCATTAAGAAGAATCGATAACGTTGGAGGTGTACAATTCTGATGGAACTGATTAATTGGAACTAGTTCTGAGTCAGATTCCCACCCCTAGTTTTCAGCCAGACTTGGTCGGTCGTGTTCTTACCAGTCATTTCTGATGATGAAACACACAATTTTACCAGCAGTGAAAGATTGAGGAGCTGCTGTTAAAGCAATTGGTAGAATGGGCTTTATAGTAATGCAACCTTGTAAGTGGGTAAAACCCTAGGGTTGCCACCCAGGTCTGACAAAAAAACGGGACATTTCACCAACCCGACCAATCACTTTGCCCATAAGCGGAAACACATCAGATTTATAACATTCAGCATCCTGGGAGAGTGATTTGCCCCTGGGACAGACCATTAAGATGAAGGACAGTCCTGGTGAAACCGAGACAGGTGGCAACCCTAGTAAAACCTGCTTACAACCAGTGTTGGGAAGTAACTAACAAAAGGTCGAGATGCTATTAACTTTACTACTTTTCCTCTGCATTTGACCCATCCATTAAGGAGCAGTAGGCAGCTAACATGGGCAGTGCCTGGGGAGCAGTGCTTGGGGACGGTACCTTGCTCATGAGCACCTCATTGGTACCTTTCAAACCGGCGCCTTTCCAATCACAGCACAAACACACTAACCCGTTAAAGTACCAATTGCCTATCATGGAATCATGGAATTGAAATTATCTTTCAGTGAAGATGGCCATGAAATAGCCTTGATGCAGTTGAGTTTTTCTCTGTAGCTTGTAGTGTAGCTACCTATATTAAATCAGTAGATTGGCTGTTACTTAGATACTTTTAATCATAAGTACCTTGTTGCCTGACAAGCTTCCCTAACATTGCTTGCAACTGACATGGTTAGTTTCAACCTTAAGTAATATCCACACTTTATTTATTAATATGAATGATAGAAAGTCCAGATCAGAAGTGCACATAATGTTCTGAATATAGCAGTAGTGGTGCATTGACCTGCGGGGGCTTCTGAGCAGGACTCTTAACACTGAGTTGCCCCAGAAAGACCATCCCTGTAACTGGGAATTGCAAGTTCCTCTGGATTAGAGCATTTGATAAATGCTGAAAATGCAATTGAACAGTCAACAATAGTGAATAACTGTTAGATTTAATTTATGTTTCAAATAAAAGACGTTTTTAAAAGATTAAATGTCTACAACGTTAAACTGTATTTAAACCAAGAAAGAAGCTACATTGTAACATCATTCAGAATTAAGACTAAAATTGTGTAGTGAGTAGAGTTGTGAATCACAATATATAAGAGATCATAAGCACCATAAGAGGTGAGACATTAAAGTTCGGCATCCTAGAGTCAACACATGACACTTTGTTAACTGAAAACTCTTTACATTTATGTTCCTATGCCTATGTGAGTCCTATCTTTATCCATTTCACCCTGAGACTAAGCCAACAATTCAAAAGCTCGGCATTCACGCATCACTGAAAAGAATCACATGGCACTTGAATGGCAGACACAGACCTATTCATGAAGCCACTCCCAACCCCAAGCCCTCACGTTGTCGAGCATGGCCCTCAGCAGGCTGGAAACTCGTGTCTGTGCTGTTTATAGACGGGTCTATGTAATATCATTACATTTAAAGCTACCCCAGCGTTGTTGTGCACCTCAAACCTGTTTTGTTCTTATTACCTGTGGGACTGTAAGTTGTTTTTAAGGAAAATGCAGGTGGTGATGCAACTGGAAATTAGCACATAGGGGACAAGCGTAACAAGGGAAAGATAGATCAGCAGATGCCTTTGAATGCTTACAGAAGAAGTTATTATAATGAATTCCAGTTGATTTTCAAGGTTGTCAGCTTTGGCTGTTATTACAGTTCTAAACATATTTCTGAGTACGGAATTTAGACCGACCTTTGTTCACGTGGGGCTGAATTTTTAGATTTGCACACACACACACTCACAGTGCATGAAAAAATGGGTGACAAAAATCTACCTGAGAAATATGTATTTGGAGTACATTATATTTTGTGTCCAGTTTTTTTAATAGAGAAATGTGTTTAAAAAAAAAAAAATATATATATATATATATATATATATATATATATAAAAACAATCGAGTGCGTGGTTGTGATGATATTGCGCGCGAACTGTATTTTTCCTCTCGCGAATGTCTTTTTTCCTCTCGATGTGTTAAATGTTTGAAAGGGGGCGGGTTTTGGCAGCTTCTGTCTGCGAATCCTATTGGCCGATGGCTCCTGGTCTTGTGATTGACTGCACACTACAGACAGTTTTTACAGAAAAACCAAAGATGACGTAGAAAGAGGAACGGCGACAGGTAGATTAAACACAAGTTACAGTGTATCAACCTTATAATTATAATTTAATAGTTAGGTCTTACACGTTTAATAAGCACACAATCAATGGCTCCCCTTGCCTACTTGTCTGTCCCCAATTCAACATAAAC